>MU161336.1:0-34781 GCA_015888305.1 Antheraea pernyi | reverse complement strand
TATATATATATAATATATATGGGATGATTGAGAACACAGTGGAATCTGGAGAAACAATCTTTAATTCGTCTTTTCACAGTTTACAAGTTATATTCTTATAATCTTTATTGTTCACCGCTGACATCTCAAAAAAACACAAGTCATTCCCCTTTGACTTTTTTTAATGAAAATACCATACAAACGGATACGAGTCATTTGAGCCGTCCTTCAATGTACAGATCAAATGTAGACATAAATATTTAAAATATGCAATGAAATATGTTTATTATATATGTTATTATATTATATATATTATATATGTGTGTATATATATATATAGATAGATAATGCATAATATAGATTTGTATCGATTCTATTATATGTACCTATATTGTTTTTAACATTACATTTTAGGTTTTTATATATTCGGTAACATGAATGTCCTATCGTCTGCAAGTTCCACGTGGAGGTTAATTAATGAAAAATTATTGGGACAAAGAGCTATCGGTAGAAATATCACTTTACAATGTAGATACCACAAATATAACATACTCGATGTAAGTATTCATAGTGAATTTTAATACAATCGACTGTCAAAATAACAGGACCTTATATAACCACGAGAATGGAAGGAAACAAATATAGTAAACAATAAAAAACTGTCCGACTAAAAAAAAATCGACGCAGTCGTAAGGACTGCCGATAGAAGTGAAAACTCAACACAATAGAATAACTGTGTTATGTTAAAGTCATTTGAATGTATTAAGTTCATTCACTTATTTACTTTTTCCTAGTACTTACGCCGCGTCGTCATTAAAATTACAATAACTATTGATAGAGTGGACCGATTTTAATGAATCAAAGATTAAGTTATTCAAGAAGATATGCTTTATGATTTTGGTTTATTATGGATTAGGTTGGTGGTTTAATTGTGAACCCAGTACTTTAGCAGTGATGCGTGTTCATACAAACAGACAGACAGACATTTCTAAAAATGATTGTAATGTATTTTATTAACTATTCCTAGACTAGACACCTGCAACAATTTTTTTCACGAAAATCGTAAAATTACAGACTCGTTGGATTTACTTTCCTATTATACTAGCAGGCCCGGCAGACGTTGTCTCGCCCTGATTATAAAAAAATCCTGGACAAATTATATACCAAAGCGTTCCCCGTGAATAACTTTATCCACTGGTGAAAACCGCTTAAAAATCCGTTCAGTTTTTGAGTTTATCGCGAACAGACAGACAGACAGACGCGGTAGGGGACTTTGTTTTATACTATGTAATTATGTATAGAAGAAGATAATAAAAATGGTTGTTGTTAAGCATATTTATTCATTTACAGATTGAAGACGTGAAGGATTTCGAAGGCTGCTTAAGTGGTTCTTGTTTAAAAGTATGTGAAAAAGGAAATAATTGATAATGTAATAAATAATTTTTATGAAAATATAACTGTATAAATAAACAATTTTTTTTGATGAATATTGTTTTTTAACCCACATAATGCTGTTCTTAATACAATTTCACGTTATCTTAGTGGTTACCAAATAAGTATGCAGAGGGTTGGTTAATCATAAAACTAGAGAGTGGGGGGAGTTTAACTGGATTGTAGCCTGTTATGTAGTGGCTTTTATTTTTATTCATAATCTTGTAGGAGCTGGAAATATAAGCCCTAACATCTGATCTACCCGTCTTCAAGATCAATACATACGCGTGTATAAGTGTGAAGTACCGACTCTAGCTTGCAGTGCTCAGGGATTGGAAAGTCTGACGAGGTATGGATTTTTGTGGACCCTCAGTGTGTCTGATTTGATTTCACTGTTGAAAATGTCAAAGAAACCAGTCCCAGAAACCCAACAGACGCCTTTGTTGAGTTCTAAAACGTCTCAATTTCGAGGCGCCTAGCGAACAAGTCCATGCCTCCCCTGAAAACATGGAAGAAACGACGAGAGCAAACGGTCCATGGTGCACTCTATTTCATCTCCATGTAGAGACGTCCAACGAAGTTGTCATCTTGCAAGCCTAAATGCTCCATAGGACTCCTAGTCCCAACAGGCCTGTGTTTGTTGTCGAGTATGATGGCTTAATTGATAGCGTGTTCGTACACAGCGGCAATGGATGTAGGTTTTTTTTTATTGTAACACGTCAAAATGACTGCACTATGCCTGATGTTAAGCACAGTATAATCCAAAAACAATGGTGAACACCGAGTGACACACTATCCATCACCGGTCGCCGCTGTCATGCCGGCCTGCGAAAAGCTGGATATGCACAGGCTGATCCCGAAACGCGACCCGCAGAAGCGAACCACTATGACAGGCTTTTTCGCCATATACATGATGGTTGCGACCCAGTCAGGCTGTAAAACCCTACCACCCCGCTTTCGAAATTGCCTCGTTCGCTATTCAGCAGGGTGCACCACGTGCAGGTGAGGTTGGCTTGGATGTCTCAAGCCTCTTCCTCCTGGCAGTGAATGCGGGGGCATTCTCTGCCACATAAGGAGGAAGACCCGTGGAGGAGAAGCACGGTGTAACTGCAGTTTCTGAAGCTTGAAGCTTTGGAGAGAATCGCTCTCCACGAGACGAGGGTCCCCGCCACGAACATCCGCGGGCGATCTAGCACGCGACCGGGTCGAGAATGCAAATTGTGATCTCGCACCCTGTTCCACTTACGCGCAAAAGGCGGCGCAGGGGTTTTTAGTGAGTAGGAGTCTCACATAACCCTCGCACTGTCACCCGGCAGTGTGGGCCTATCCGTGTAGGATTTCACCCTGTTAAAAAAAAGGGTGTCTCAAGCCTTATGATGTTATTCGACACCCCAAAATCGAATCCTTGCAACTGAGTCAGAGCTTCCGGTGAAGGAAAACATCATTATAAAACTATAGCATGGTGAAGTCCGCCTGGCTATCACCCTCGAATTGATAATCTATCGCCAAACACCTGTTGGTATGTCCTGACAGCTGCACTTGAGAGCCAGTCTCCTCCAGGTTTGGCGTGATTGCATCTTGGGCCACGTCGTCATTTAACATCAGGTGAGATTGCGTTCAAACGCTAATTAATACCTATAAAATATAAAAAAGTGTGTATGTACCTATGTACACGCGTTAGAAGTTATACTTCTTTGGCGTAACAAGATAAAAATCTTTTCAATTTTAGGTGTCGGTTTTTCGTGACGGTGTGTGCGCTCATCGTAAAAATGTACTCTCATCATTTTTCCGTAACGCGCCAAAAGAAGTATAACTTCAAAAAGGATTTGAAACAGTTTTGCATGACAATGTCACGTTTATTTATTTTTTAAAGTTTTATCATCCGTCTACAATTATTGAATGTCGAAATCGCACGATTGCGTGAAAAATGCGTTGCGACAACACACCGTAAACCAAACATAGGCGGAAGCGGCATCGGCCTTGCCATTGCAAACATAAATTATGTAATACTAGTTGTGATGCGTTTTACTCGATGCTTAAAAAATCACTATCAACACAATAAGTTAAAACAAGTTCCGTTTTAAACTTAGCTTTTTTATATTATAGGGGGCAAATGAACAGGCGGGTCACCTGACTTGTAGGAATTAAATGGTGATTTGCAACCAATAAGACTAGATGGCTCCATACTCAGTTCATTTTTAGAACTTGTGGCACTTAGCTGTCTTTGATTCTATATGCCTCAATTATTGAATGTCGAAATCGCACAATTGCGTGAAGAATGCGTTGCGACAACAAACCGTAAACCAAACATAGGCGGAAATTATGTAATGCTTAATGTAATACTACTTGTGATGCGTTTTACTCGATGCTTAAAAAATCACTATCAACACAATAAGTTAAAACAAGTTCCGTTTTAAACTTAGCTTTTTTATATTATAGGGGGCAAATGAACAGGCGGGTCACCTGATGGTAAGTGATCACCACAGTCCATAGACACTAGCAACACCAGGGGAAGTCGCAAGCGCGTTGCCGGCCTGTGTTTGGGAGGAGAGGTGAGGGGAAGGGGAGGTGAGCCTCCTACGTTCTCACTGACCGTACGAAACGCAAGCATTGTTACTTCACGTCGGTTTTCTGTGGGTCAGGTGGTACTACGAGCCGACCCATTCATGCTGAAACCAGTAATGACTTCAGCGTGGCTCTACCACCTACAGAAGCTAAGTTAGAAGAAAGGAATGTAGTTACTTAGCGCAATTTTAGGTTTCGATTTTATAGTCTAACTGGCTTCTGGACGTGACTTCGTCCGCGTGGAATAGTTGTTCACGCAGCGCAAGTTCTTAAAGGGAAAAAAAAAACAATTTTGTAATATTCATTGGTGATCCTATTAGTTTTTTTTTTAACTGACTGCGCTATTGACCAAGCGAGGTCTTAACAACTTCACCGGACTACTAAGGCGAGCGCTTAAGGCACTCAGCCGATTTTATTTTGACAACTAGCTCAAGGGTGCGCGAACACCTCGGCTTTGGCTGTTGCCTGATACATGCAATTCGCGACCTATCTGAGATAAGCTAACTATTCATACATATATGAGTTGTTGAAACATATATGTGTACCAAGCATACATATGTCAACATATTAATATTTCGTATCAATATTTCGTATCGGATAATATTCTAAAATATTTCAGTTTGATAAGGGGAATAAAATAAAACCCTTCTTATTTGGTACAAAATTGTTTGCAAACATCTAAATAAAAAATACTTTATTAAGTTCAGAGCAACAGAAGGCGGTTATGAAAGTCAAAAATACCACCGGTTCGCAAAATAACAAGTCATCGATAAGAACCGGCAACAAACTCGATCTGGTTTCTTTTTTAATGATACATATTTTTACAAAAGATAGATAGTTATATTCGTTTTAGTGGTTTTACAGAGAGGGGCGTCTTTACCAGACGTCACCATCGTTTGCATATTTATCCACTCTATAATAATAACCTTTATTATTAAAACCAGCATGACATGGTGCTTGAACTCACATTCCGGCAATGTTAAATCAATGTATAAGCTTATGTTTGGAAAGAAGATAATATTGTACTAATGCTGTACCGATGCTTTCTTCATTATGGGAGACCTGGTATAGATTGAAAAGTCTATAAAAATTTGACCCCTAAGTGTAATTTTAATGATTCTCACTAATCCCTCGAACTAGACGATACTCCCAATCGATTTCCCCCCAGATCCCCCATAGTTAAGAATGATCTCCATACCTGTAGGTTCTGAGCAATGTACCACTATTACGGGAGACCTGGTTTAGGCAGAATAGTCCATGCAAATGTGACCCCCAAAGTGTAGTTCTAATGATTCTCACATATCCCTCTAAATTCCCCGAACTGGACGATAGTCCCGATCGATCTCCCCTTATATCCACCACGCACAATAACGGGAAAACGTACTTTATTCATTACGAGTTAAGGTTGAATTCACACTAAATGTTGTTTATGTTGTCTTTTCATTCGTGAGGGGAGAAATTGATTGCTTTGCTCGTTGTATCGTAAGTATAGGGCCCACGCTCGAAAGAAATGAAACGTTTTGGAGTCGCTGTCATCGAAATCGATGAGGAGGACTATATATAATTAGATAATATTTTAAACATTTGTGACTTTATTATTAGGTGTTATGGTTGTAATTAGGTTGAACTTAAAACTGTTTTAAAACTTTTTTTCTCCCTTTCTTAGTAAACAAATAGCTACACATAAGGATATATTTACGCGGACGGCTTTTAGCTTCGATTTTATACGTGACCCTTTATCTAGTTATTGTTGATCGAAGATTTGAAATGAGCTCAGAATTCTCAATTCTGCACTTATTTTATGCGGACGGGTTTGAAACGTTAACTGCGCATCTTGGGTTTTTAAATATCAATGCGTTTGAAGAATATTAAAAAACGAAAGAAACAAGTTAATTGACTATGAAACAAACAAAGGAAGCCTTGACATATCTGCAATGAAAGGTCAACCTAATGACAATCAAGTAATAATAATAACCGAGTATAGAAATGTCACTGTTAATACATTATTATTTTGTAATTTAAGTGGTAAATTGTATCTAATTCCTCAGTTTCGTGAAATCATTGTTAATTATATATCATATATAGATAGTACTGAGTTACATTATTAAGGGCATATATAATATTAATTTGAAATCACCGTATAAGTATAACGTTCGTGTGTTTGTAATTTCGCCCATGTATACAGCAAGCAGGCTTTGTCTGGAAACCAGCGTTGCAGAGCTTGAACTTGCAAATCTGCAGCTTATGCTGACACAAAGACCCTTTTCACTCCATGCAACAGTTGTCTCACTTTATTTTTTTGTGTATATGCGTGTAAATAGGTGTAGTATTTGCTAAATAAATATATTTTTCTTTCATTCACATTCTTTTTTTATTCGCATCCGTAATACCCAAGTTTTTCGTAAATCGTTGAATTTGACAACTCGAACTTAGCTCAACACAAGCTAAGTGAATGCGAAGCTTGCGAGTATACTTCATTAAAACTCTGGACTTGAGGCTGAGATAAGTCTGTGTGCTCTCTATAGATTTCATCCATTATCATATCCCGATATGTTTAATATTTAATATATTATATAGGTTTCAATATAAGAATTCATAATTAAGAGAAACTATAGTCAGAGTAAACTGTTCTGCAATGCTTCTGATAGTCAAGCATATAATTGTAAAGGTGGACAAAATAATATTATTCGCCTTAAAAACTGTTTTTGTCAACTACAATGCCTGACGTATCGCTTCATTAAAATTCATTGTGCATATCGTAAATATATTAACTTCGGGACATATATTACATATATACTAGTATGTTACAAACTAGTCATTTTCATAAATTATTCGTCTGGTTTCCTTAATTTCTAACATATGCCATTGAAATAAATTTTACTTGGTAAATGTATTGAAATCGTCCCAAAAATAATTTCAAAGGAACAAAATGTTAAAAAGGTTTTTCTAACCAGATTTATAGGCGGTTTCCTAACGGGCCTTTATGTCACTTCTTTTTTTGGGCACGCTAATTTTCGATGCGCTGCAGGTATGCCACAAGTACCTAAAATAACAAGGTGTAAATTTTTGCACTTTTCGAAAATTAGCGTGCCCAAAAAAAGAAGTGACATAAAGGCCCGTTAGGAAACCGCTTTCGAAAAGTGCAAAAATTTACACCTTGTTATTTTAGGTACTTGTGGCATACCTGCAGCGCATAATGGCGAATCGGATTATCCGCGGATATAAGACCATATCCCAAGAGGCTGCATGCTTACTATCGGGATCAATTCCGTGGAAATTGGTGGCACGCTCGCAGGCGGAGCTGTACTACTGGTACCATGACAGGATTGCGCGCGGGGACAGAATTCTCATAAAGGAGACAAAAGTGCGAAGAGCAATTCTAGAGCAGGAGTCCCTTCAGGTCTGGCAGAACGCGCTAGCTTTGCCTAGTGCAGGAGTCAGGACCATAGAGGCGATTCGTCCAGTTTTCCTGCAATGAATAGATAGGCGCCATGGCGCGCTTACATATAGGCTTGTGCAAATACTTTCTGGCCATGGGTGTTTCGGCCGATTCTTGCACAATGTAGTGAGAAAGGAACCGACGCCGGAATGTCACCACTGTGGTGACAACCAGGACACGGCTCAACATACCCTGGAATTATGCCCGGCATGGGCCGCCGAACGGAGTGAGTTGGTGTCCACCATCGGTGGGGATCTCTCGCTCCCGTCTGTCGTGCGGGCTATGGTGAGCAACGAGGAATCGTGGAGTGCAGTGGTCTCATTCTGTGAGTCGGTTATGCTCCAGAAGGAAGACGCTGAGAGAGCTAGAGAGAGGAAAAACTAGTACGGCGATTATGAGCAATTTTTTAGTTTTACTCATGCCCAAGCTTCATAACTAAGAAAAGGATTATCACGATATCCTCCTTCGATATAAACTTACCAAAGTTTTTTTAAAAAACTTTTATAAGCATGCTTTTTCACTGATATGTGAGGTGGAGCCAGCGGTGTGGTGCGCATGCGCAGGACAACGCAGACGAAATGGCGGGTATTAACTAGCTATCAATAAAATATCTTGCAAAATATACCCTAAAAACATTAATATGAAATGTGATAAATTTGTTTTGCTATCTAGCGTTGCTAACACTAACTTAATGCCAACTCTTTCTCTATACAATCCACTGTACAATTGATTTAATACTGTCCATTCAGATGCATATTCGCATGTTAAGTACAACAAAGTGGTAGATAAACAGTCGCAAGGGAAAAATATAATTAAAACCTATAATACTGTCGTCAAAAGGAAGGACGCTTCTGCAATTTTCTGAAACACTAAGTTTTATGTAGACGAGTAGAGAAACATTAACATACGAACGTTCGGAATTAAGTTTGTAGTCCGGTGAAGCTGTTAAGACCTTGCTAGGTAAATAGCGTAGTCAGTTCGAAAAAAAAATCACATACTTCTAGCGCGCGCGCTCTGGTTGACCGGTTCCAACTTGACTAGTACAACACAACGCGGCGTTGTATCGCAGCCTTCGATCAACAATAACTAGATAAAGGGTCACGTACAAAATTGAAGCTAAAATCTGTCCACGTATATACTTATGTGTAGCTGCTATTTACTAAGAAAAGGAGAAAAAAAGTTTTAAAACAGTTTTAAATTCAACCTAATTACAACCATAACACCTAGTAATAAAGTCACAAATGTTCAAAATATTATCTAATACTTACGATAAAACGAGCAAAGTAATAAATTACTCCCCTCACAAATGAAAAGACAACATAAACAACATTTAGTGTGACTTCAACCTTAACAAGTAATGAATAAAGTACGTTTTCCCGTTAATGTGCGTGTTTGTGCGTGGCGAGGCCAAACACTTGTATCACAGGTTTAAAATCGGTAATTTTGTTCAAAATTTGATATTATTTGTTAGTTTAAAGCTTAAATATAACTTATTCAACATGTATTTAGCGAAAGTAAGATACTCCGGCCGTTAAATTGCTTTTTCGGGTATTATTTTTGCATTTTTTTAATACACTGCGGCATGTGAAACGGGCTTACATTGGCTGTGTTTCACACATACTAAACAAAATAAGGGCACTTATTTCAAGTGAGCTCTTATTTACCCAGATGTATTTTTCGCGCCGACCCTTTATCTAATTATTGTTGCTCGAAGTTGCTTCCCATACATTGAAAAGAGTTTTATTCAATTTACTCTTAAACTATAAACCCAATCTAAAAAATGCATGTATGTATTTCTATTGAATTTCATTAGAGAAATCGAATTGCGTTTATTTTTTTGTAAAATTACGATTTTAATATTTTTATGTCCAACCTCTACTACAGAGACAAACCACCGTACGGCGCGATAACTGTTTGGAAAGATAGATTACATCTTGTATTTGGATAACTTTAACCTATTAAAAAAAACATATTTTTTATAAAGGTTACCAAGATTCTTTTTCTTAATTTTTTTTCAGTTTTTATAGCAATTTTTCGATATTCGAAATTCTCTTTGACGGAACTGCGTGCCCCGCGTGCTCCCGCAAAAAAATGCGTGGTTCCTAATATATCATATAGTTTTTGTTAATATTGTTAATTAATCTTTGTCCATACCTTTTCCCATTATTTGGGGTCGGGTCTCCTCACATTTTTGTGCCAAGCTAATCTGTCTTGGGCTGTCGATTCTTGCAACTGGGCTTTCTTGAGTTCTTTCGCAATATTTGACCACCATGTCGAAGGTGGGCGGCCTCTACCTCTTTTGCGTTGGGTAGGTTCAAAGCCTATTATAGCCTAAATATTTGTTAATTAATACTCATGAATCATTATCAAATGTTACTAATATTGGAAACATCAACATTTTGTACCCGTCCGCTTCAGGTGGAATACCTCATTTGTTCGATACTATTGTATATTGTAAAATATGCGTCCATCAGAGATGGTTTAAAAATAACACCAGGGACAGAGAAGTAGAGGAGTTCTAAGTTAGCATGACATGGGAAGAGATGAAAGCCATGTAACTAGAAAAGTTTAAAGTATAAATGTGGACGAATAGGACCAGAAGAAAACTAAATAAAAAGTATGGATAGACTGTGTGAAAAAGGTTGTGAACATTGAGATGACATCTGGTAGGGGACAGTGGAAGAGGAAAACATGTCGCGCCGACATTACTTTTGTAGAATAAGATAAGAGGATGATGGCTAACATAAACAAAAAATGATATATACTAGACGCCGGCAGACGTTGTCCCGCCCTGATTATAAAAAAATCCAGGACAAATTATATACCAAAACGTTCCTCGTGAATCACTTTATCCACTGGTGAAAACCATATAAAGATCCGGTCAGTAGTTTTTGAGTTTATCGCGAACAGACAGACAGACAGACGCGGTAGGGGACTTTGTTTTATACTATGTAATGATAATGATACTTAGATATACACTAATATTGACTGAGGCCAATCGCGAGGTTAGGGGGATGGAAAGACATTTGGGTTGCAATGTAAAGTGGCTCACTCCGTCTGTCCGTTGAGCAATCCCATGTTGCCCCATTAAGACGGTGGACAATGTGGTAGGATTTCACTAAGTAAGAGTCTCACAAAACCATCTCAAGAGCATTAGATATCAATCTCTAAAGTAGAAAGTAAACATTAGAAGTTTTCTAACTTTCCAATGTAAAAAAAATTAGGAATTATAGTGATGACTACAATTGAGCAGTCTCTATACACATAGGTACTATAATTCTAACTAAAATACTTGCGGACTCTACTAAATGTGTATGATGTTTTCAATTAGAATAGTTAGATTTTATCTCCTATAAAAGAAAGCAATGACTACATCATTATCTAACGACAAAAACATACTACCGACTAGAATGAACCTTGAAACTCCTCGAAAAATGACGCAAGCCTGTCAAAATAAAGAGATCATAACAAAAAACGATAGCGTTGTTTTATTGTTTTTATTTCTATTTTAATATGTCCCTACCACTGCATTAGGCATTTTTAATAAATACATAAAAAGCAAAAGTACCTATGGTACTTACCAAGATTTTTTAAATCACAATAACTTAAACCGATATATACAATAAATTATTTGAACTAAGTTGATTTGGAACGACATACATTCTTTATAATTTTTAAAAGCATTTTTATTTGATAACATTTTAAATGATATAACACTTTTTAAAGCTACAAAACAAAAAGAAATCACTTTATGGTACTTTAGGAGCAAGGAAGGAGCTCAAAATAGCAATTATTTATAAATTTTGAACAATATATTCCCTAAGTGAACATTAAGATAGCTTATTAAATGAAGTAGGTATTGGTAGTTTTTATGTAAAATGAGTTATTCTCACCTTGACCAATACTTTTTTAATAACTGGTAACTTTTTAACTTTAATGAATACTTGGGAAATGGAAGTTGGAAGTTTTACCATCGTCTGGTAAGAATTCCAAAAAGAAAGAAAATACAACAGCATTCTAAATTGTCAGCCCGTTGCTGAAGGTAACACATTTTCCTATTAAGGTAACAATTGCAAATTAATGGAATACTTAAGAGGCTAGTATTGTATCCAACATAATTGGAATATTGGGAGACAAACCTTAATAATTAGATCAACATGGTTATTTAGAAATTCAGAACTTTTTCAATCCCAAATTATTTATAAGTGTAAAGGAAAACATGTAAAAGAAGTAAAAAAAAACAAATCATTGTCAATCCATTTTAAAAAAAGTTATACCATTTAAAAAAATGTATCCCTAAAAGCTTATTTGGAGTACATAAAGTACAATGATCACATTGTATATCACAATCGCAATAATGAAGCCTATTAAAACGAATTAACATAATTCTAGGAAATCTTCTATATACGTAACAATATTTTCTGGATCTTCCAACTGAACGTGATGTGTTCCTTCAACTTCAACATATTGGACATCAGTAACTTCTTTTAATTTTGCTATCACTTGCATATAATAATCCAACCTGTCCCAATTCTGTCCAGGCACAGCTCTTAAATTTAAAACTTTGCATTTAACTTTGGATGCAAATTCCAGGGCTGTTTCAATGGACATCATAGCCAAACCGGCTACTTTTAGCCTCGGATCCCTTTTAAAAAAGTAACCGCTTTTTTTCATATGCACCGGCGTCGGCAGCATTCCTCTTTTCATCAACACACGGCAATTTTCTCTCGACACCGATCCTTTATACGCATGACATACTATATCTATCATTTCCTCATAACCGTAGCAGGGTATCTTATCCTCTGTCAAGTTTTCGTAGTCTAAATATTTGTCTATGCTCCAACTGGCATTTTTAACCATATTTGCTGGATCTCGGACAGCTGGACTCGCTATGTCAATACATATTATCCTATCAGTGTCATCCGGGAATGTTGCTGCATACATAAAACTCAATGCACCGCCGAGCGAGTGTCCCATTAACGTTACTTTGCCCCATTTAAAATGTTTAACTATACGCCTTAGTAGATACACGCCGTCCCAAAACACATAGTAGATCATACCTTTAGGATATTGTGATGAAAGACCATGACCTGGTAAGTCTAGGCAAAGTACGGAAGTGTTCACTGGAAGGAGGGGAATCAAATTGTCCCATGTGCCAGCATTGTCTTGCCACCCGTGTATAGCAATAATTGGCTGCTTGTCTCTCGGCCCCCACCATCTGCCGGCAACATGACCCCACGGTACGGCTATTTCGATTTCTTCGACTTTATATCCCATTGGTAATTCTGGAAGTAATAAAAAACAATAATAAAAAAATACTATATTAACAAATGTTAAAGATTATTACTACTATGAAATATGATCGTTGTAACTGTTGTGTGAATAGTCACGTTCTATTAGAAACTATCTGTTTTATGCACAATAAAATTAGGCAATATTTATCGGTATTAAATGAAATTTTATCATCACTGAATAAGTACGATATATAACCTAGATCTTCACTTTATACAACGCGACTGATTAGTCGCTAGCAATATTTTTCTAAGACAATCGTTAATCGATTCTTTCTAAATCAATTAAAAAAATAGGTGCTTAATATTTAACCTAATTATCTCGAGAAACTCAAAACTGATATACACTCAACATCCGGTGATTTATGCAAAAACGAACTCGAGTAATATATGAATCACGCCCTATCGCGTATTCCAGGCCACGTCCCACACCTCGGTTCGTGCCCTGTTTCCCTTTGTTAGACCGCGCGGCGGCCCCACAATAAGCAGTTAAGTAATGATTAACCTTGAACACCGCCCCTTTAAAATTGTTCATTGAACCTAGGCGTGATTTTTTTACGTTTAAATGTATCATTCCCATACATTAAAAGTTTTAGTACAAACTATAACTAAGGTTCTCTTTGTCGTTTATTAGTATTTGTTTTGCTATTATTACTGTATATGTTAAATGTGATCATGAACTGCCACAAGATTGAAGAGTGTCACCCTTTAAACATTCACTTAGTATAAGTTTCACATTAATCTAAAAACCAAATTAAGTTGGTCCAGCATTTTATAAATAAATGCGCTTTGACCTGAAAGTTGGTTATTTGCAGATCTAGAGAAATCGAAAGCGTATTGTATTCAATATAATATTATAGATGCGATCGTGAGTTTGTATGTTTCTTACGAATACATATCCTATTTAGATAACCGATCATCTTAAAAATTTGCATACACGTTGTCAAAGTTATATAAAAGGATAAAATGTACATTTTAACCAGAAAAAAAGGATTGTTCCCGAAAGGGAAATGGTTCTCCGGCGCTCTCATTTACCGAACGAAACGCAACAATGCAAGCACTATTACTTTACGTTGGTTTTCTATGAGAGGCTGGTACTATCCAGGGCGAGCCAACCCATTAATGCTGAAACCAGTAATAGCTTCAGCGTGGCTCTACCACCTAAAAACATCTTTTTTTTTTGTCATAAGTGGCAAACGAACAGGTGGGTCACCTGCTGTTAAGTGATAACCACTGTCCATGGACATCAACAACACCAGAGGAGTCGCAAGTGCGTTGCCATCCTTTAGGGGGAAGGGATTAGGGGAGGGAGATGGAGAGGAGGAGAGGGGAGGGGAGGTGGGCCTTCGGCGCTCTCACTGACCGAGCGAAACGCATCAATGCAAGCACTGTTACTTCACGTTGGTTTTCTATGAGAGGGTGGTACTATACTCTGCTAATATGTATAACGAGAAGTATACAGGGCGTAAGTTAGAATTGTCCATATGTCAATACAACATTTTAGAGCCATGTTGTTTGCTTTGTGTAAAGACACAGCTTCAATTGTCACGGCCAATAATATCATGAAGAACATAATTTAATACGATTTACTAATTAAATAACAACATTATGCAGTATTTTAAGCAGTTCCTTGGTCGATGCTGCGATAAGTGTGTCATGAGTTCTAGTACAAAACCGGGCAATTGTTTGTGTGATTTAATAATTGAAAGTCACAGAATCGTTAAATAATACATGCATAATGAACTTGTTCCATTACATTTTAAAAGTCATTAATATATTATGTCTTTAGTTTATATGCGAAGTGATAATAAAACTTTTAACATTTGTGGTATAAGCATGTTATCTATCATAATAAAAATATTTTATACCTTTGATTTCCTATCAAAGATAAACTTATAGATAGGTACATATTTATTTTTTAGTTTAGCATTATTATATATAAAAGTCCAACTAGGTGATAAGAATAGACTTTGTACTGTTCATGTTACAATAAGCATGACTCAACAGTATTAACTATTTCAAATAAGGAAAAAGAAATTAATCTATGCATATAACTAACCAGAAGTGTCTGTAATTTATCCTGACTATTATGCGAACAACTACATCGATTTTGATGAAACTTTCATCAACAAATAGATCTTTCAGATTATTCAGACTATCTCAAAGTTACATATCACTAAGCATCTCCATAGAAATCAAGCTGTCATCATGAAAGAGGTAATTTGAAATTATTGGATGGATCACAGAGGTTCAAGTATATGTAAGCACCAAACAGGGTAGGAGGTTCTATTTTTTGCTTATTTTGGGTAGTATAAGGCAGGAGATATCTGAATGGTGATTCAGTCAGTAATACTTATAAACCTTTCTATTTTTTAACTTGCAAGATTTAAAGAAAAACTATGTTAACTCACAGGCCCAGCTGACTTAGACCCACCCTGGTAATAAAAGAAAATCCTAGAATCAGACCACAGTGCCACCTACCGGGTTCAATTATATATACTAAATCTTCCTCAGGGAACACTTTGTCTACTGGTGAAAATCCATTCAGTAGTTTTGGAGTTTATCACGAACAGACAGACACATGTCTCAGAAGACTTACTTTTTATAATATGGAGTGATACTTATTACAGGAAAGAAGGGTATAGAGGATAGAGTTTCATTGCAAGAACTATAGCTAGGAGTGACTCAAAAATGATTAAAGTAATACCCAAATAATCTTCAATTAAAATAATACATAACTCACAAAACCATCAACAAACTAATTGAATAAACTGATATAAGTATTACATAATTAATGAAACACAAACAGTAACCAATAAGTGGTATTTGAGTTGAATCAAGTGTGTGACCATTTTGTTTTTATCACTCGAGTGTTATTTAAATAATTTATTTAAGACTAGCAGTGCCCGCGACTTCTTCTTCTTCTGCGTGTAAGCTCATGTAAAAAACAGTGATTAATAAATTAATAAAGTCATCTGAACGTATGAAGTCCATTCACTTATCTACTTTTATCTCCTACTTACGCCGGGTCATCATTAAAATTACAATAACTTTTGATAGAGTGGACTGATATTAATAAAACAAAACTAAGTTATTCTCGAAAATAAGCTTCATGATTTCTTGGTGTCTTTTTATTGTGAACTCAGTAATTCAGCAGTGACGCGTGTTCATACAAACATACAGACAGACAGACATTTCTAAAAGCGATTGAAATGTATTTTATTACTTATTCCTATTATGTTTCTACGCTTTACTAGGCCTTTTTAGGTCACTTTCTTTTTAGGGGGCATGCTAATTTTCGAAAATTACAAGCCCATTTTTTATGACCCCTACTATAGAGACAAACCACTGAGGCAGTAACTGTACAAGAAAAATATATTACATTTTGTATTTGGATAACTTTGATCTATTAAACAAAAAAACCCAAAAAAAATGTAATGTCTACCAAGATTATTATTTTTTAAACTACCTAATTTTTCAGTTTTTATGGCAATTTTTTTATATTATCGAATATTTTTCTTCCTGTTTATGATAATCAACCACCAACTATATGCAAATTCACACACATTAATCCTGTCAAGAGGTATACCAGATATATTCACACAGAAAGATATCTTTACTAAAGGATAAAGTCGTATTAAATATTTAGATAAGTAACAAGGTGGTGTACTATTTTACTGATAAGAAATTGATTATGTGTTTATATACAGGTGATTTACCTGTATTTCGTTGTTTATTGTTATTTCGTTTTTCTCTTCATTTAATTTAAAAAAATTACAATTTTTGATATGCCAACCCCTTTGTAACACATATCTATCTACGTACAACTAAAACTCACAAGTTAAAAAATTTTAGTAGGGAACTAAAGTACTGAATAAATATAAAAAACTAGAAAGAATTTTATAAAGCTCCAGTGTCGATTTTGCCAGAACACTGTGATAAACACACACACACACCTCCTATATTATAATAATATTAATTTTTTTAGCAAACCTCATCCTAAATCAGTTTTATATCAATGACTTTAATGGCATCATTTATATTATTGTTCATTGATAAAGCCTAAATAAATATATAAAGATTGTATATATACTAGAGGAGCCAAAATGATATACAAGTGACCTACATATTCCAAATTAAATTGATTTTTAGTAAACCATGGTCACAAAAATAGCCCTAAAACAAGTGTAAAGTGAGTTCTATCACATTTTTTTGGTGTTGTATTTCTTCTTTAATAGTGAATACTAGCCAAATTCGTGACTCGTCCACATAGATTATCACTACTTCTTCTTCTTCTTACCCTTATCCCACATAAGTAGGGTCGGTACAACATGTTTCTCATGTTGTGGTATATGATTTGGCTTAATTTTTACGATCGGCCGCCTGCCTGACATCAACCCCCCTTGGGATTATTTTGTTGTACCACTGTATGTATGATTACGAATAGTTACGAAGTCTGATGGGCTCTTTTAACCTTAAAATTTTTCGTTCCGGTTAAAAACTAAGTTCTTCCAGATTATGGTTTGCATGCTATATTGCCTTTTTTTTTCAGGATTCGTGGTTTCAGATTCTTCACGGTTATAATAGAATATTAGATATAATAAACCATTATAAAAATACAAAATTAGATTATCACTACTATTATTAAATTTCCTTTCAAAATCATTCAATATAATGTATGTTCATTTTCAAGACCACCATAAAATGCTTTCAAAATTTATATTGTCTCTTCTGTAAAGTTTTGTAAATGTGATTTATCCAGTTTTTCCTTCTAGTTCTTCATTTATTAATGAGAGATATTCTATTTAAAATAAGATATACAAATTTAAATAGACTATTAATTAACCCACTTTTGTCTTTTTATACCTATAAACATACCAAACAGGCATCTCCAAAAGTAACGAAAGACTAGCTGTATTATTAGCATTACTTGTTGATGATTTTTTTTATATATCGTAGGAGACAAACGAGCAGGCGGGTCGCCTGATGTTAAGTAATCACCACCGTTCATAGCTACTAACACCAGGGGAGTCAATAATGCATTGTTGTGTGTTTGGGGGAGAGCCGAGGAGAGGGAATGTAGGGATGGGATGGGAAGAGAGGCGGGCCTCTGGCGCTCTCACTGACCAAATGAATAGCAACAATGCAAGGACTGGTACTTGACGTCGGTTTTCTGTGAGAGGGTGGTACTACCCCGAGCGAGCTGACCCATTCATGCTGAAACCAGTAATAGCTACAGTCTGGTTCTAACACCTCTAAAATGAGGGACGTAAACTAAAATAGAATTAAGATATACCAACCTTATTAGTAAACTTATTGTTATTGTAACCAATGTACAAAATTAATTTGTACTAAGATATTTTTTCTATACATTCCAGAAATCCATTAGTATAACTCCACACCTTTAGTGTAGTATATTTCAAATTATTACTTTACACTCTAATTATGATTTTGTCATAAATATAAATTCATAATAGTCTGGTGAAGCTGTTAAGACCTTGCTAGGTCAATAACGTAGTCAGTTCGAGAAAAGGGAAAAAAATCATAATACTTCTTCAATACCTCAATACTGTCTAAAGTTTCGAATTATACTTAGAATAAATATACATATAAGTAAAAGAAACAAATAATTAAACATGTAATTGTATTCTGCCTACATTGAAATACGTTTCGAAAGACCTAATTAAAAATGCGCGAGAATGAGCTACGGAATTTTAATTATACCGATTGTCTAGGTATGTATTTGCATTAAAATAAAATAAATAATGAAGTGTAGAAAAAAAAATATAAATACCTTCTCTGGTCTGATGATGCCCATTAATATTTTCTTCAGTCATCCTGCACGAAATATTACCTTAAATAATTTAAACTTCGTGGTGATATTATTATTAGAGGCGATATCACGGAAGCCAATAGTGCAAATGCACGCGAATGACATGTGATATCAATTATTATTTATTTATATTCACTATAACTGAGATTGTATAAAACAGTACTATTTTTCGTAAATAAAATGGGATAAATTATTTAGACTTTTACAAGTTAAAAAGATAGACCTGCAACCAACCTGCAACTGTGACCACTTTCACTGAACAGGCTTCTATAATTATTATTGCCAGTACATCATAGTATGCTTATTATACTCTTCGGAATAGGCATATATAACCACAGTATATATCTACAATAGAACTCAACCTTTTTGGTCGCTATGAATGTTGTCATAAGCTCGGACGCATAATATAGTCATGATTTTAAAACCAAAACAAAGTCCAAATATTATGGGAATTTTAAATTATACATTTATCATTCACTTGTCTCGATGTTACACATAATACACAGACAGATATAATATGTATTTTTACCTAAATTTGTGTTCTAGGCTTTTATATTCAGAGCAGTCAAGATTGCCAAGGACTGTACTTATCATAAGAATATTTTACCGTGAAATTGAAACTTCGATTAGAACGAAAAGCTTGACTGAATTTGAATCATATTTTACAAGTGTCAGATACAATTTTGGCAATACTCAAATGTTGCCAAGTTTATTGTAATAATCAATGTTATAAAAAACATACAATAATCTTCATAACAATAATTTATTATAAGATACCGTAAGAAAGATTTTTGTTACATAATAATACCTAGTAAAATTTCGAAATGACATTATTTTTCTTCTATTTTATTTTTGGCAACCAGTCTACTAGTACACTATTACTGCCATTGTCAAGTGAGTAACAATATTAAAAGTTTCTTGATATAATTTCAATGAACTAACAAGACGGTGGCCATCTTGTTAGAACTCTCCTGGGAGTTTTTGTGGCAAGTCAGAATCCATTCTCCGTGGTATTATTTCCGATCCACTTCACTTGTGCACAATAACCAAACTATATTACGTAATGCATCACTGACATTACACAATATAGAGCCAAATAACACAAGATTATGGATAAGATATAAAGACCACTAAATGGCATTCGAAGATCCCGCGAAAAACTCCAAAATTATTAAATATACATGATAATAAAACTAATACGGATAGAAACCGATCAATGTAGCATTAAAATGAACTATTACTTGTATTAACTGTTTGACGCCAAATTAAGCTTAACGGGAACAGAAAAAGAGGACGAGATAAATATATTATATCTTACGAGATAATGTTTTTTCAGTAAACATGTATATCGCTACAGTTAATACAAATACTTCTGATATCTGAAAGGAAGAGGTTACCTAATTTTAGAGATAGTTAATAAACTTTTAATAACTGAAAAAATATATAGGTTTATATATTTTTCAACCAACTTATTTAATCTTTTGCAAAATACGAAATATTTTTATAAATAATATTTCTAGATATGTGTATCCTATTGGTAAAATGGTAATATAAAATTTAATAGATACTTAATCTAATTAGCTTATTCTATATTATGTAACCCTCGGTAATAATTATATAAATTATAATGATCTCGATTTTTTAATACAGCTCTTGCTAATATTTGAAATTGATAAAAGTATTTATTAATGTTGTTAGTAACTGTAGGTATTAATAATTTACATTGTTTTGAATACAATACACGTATTGTATATGATTCTGAATACAAATCATATAACTTGAACAAATTGCTACAAAGGACATGGTAGTAAGATTTTTCCATGCGTTATTTTGTGGAATAACAATATGTGGCAATATTATTTTATATTTGTTAATCTTATTTTTATCTTTATGTTAATTATTTTTATATTATTACTAGCTGATCCGTGCAATTTCGTCGCGTCGCGAAAAATACGTCTCGGTGAATAACAGCTCACTTGAAATGTGAGCCCTTATTTTGTTTACTTTATTTGAAACACTGCCAATGTAAGCACGTTTCACATGCCGCAGTGTATTCAAAAAATTCAAAAACAATACCCGAACAAGCAATTTAACGGCCGGAGTATCTTACTTTCGCTAAATACATGTTGAATAAGTTATATCTTAAGCTTTAAACTAACAAATAATATCAAATTTTGAACAAAATTACCGATTTTAAGCCTTTGATACAAATGTTTGGCCTAAGCTCTCCAATCACGCACAAACGCGCACAATAACGAGAAAACGTACTTTATTCATTACATTTTAAGGTTGAATTCACACTAAATGTTGTTTATGTTGTCTTTTCATTTGTGAGAGGAGTAATTTATTGCTTTGCTCGTTTTATCATAAGTATTAGATAATATTTTGAACATTTGTGACTTTATTGTGTTATGGTTGTAATTAGGTTGAACTTAAAACTGTTTTTAATCTTTTTTTTTCCCTTTCTTAGTAAACAAATAGCTACACATAAGTATATATTTACGTGGACAGCTTTTAGCTTCGATTTTTTACGTGACCCTTTATCTATAATTGTTGATCGAAGATAAATTCCTTAGATTCTGCCTATTTAGGCAATGTTGCCAATGTTATATGTGATAAGTACACGTTTTAAGTTTAGCTTAGCCAAGGTGGAAAAAGAAAGAAGTAATTTATTCTGTCTAGTATAAGTTCTATATTATAATAATAAAAAGAAATCGTGTCAACATAAAATAAACATTTTTGTGTATGAATTCTGCAGCGGCAACACAAAATTATATATTAGTAAATACCTAAACATAAGGACGTCTCGTACAGAGATACTCATTTGCTGTCATAAATGACATTACGACTGATACGTCAGAACTGTTTGGAATTGTCAGGTCTGTCAGACGAAATAGCAAAAGCAAACTGAGAAAGTCTACGTTGGCAAAATATATTTACAATGGCAGATAAAAGGAAAATTAAAAAACGTAAAGAGGTAAGTTGGATTGTATGTGTTAATTTTATCTTTTACATTAACATTTATATCCATATTGTTTTTGTCTTAGTAATTTTCCATAATGCCGATTCGGTTTGTGATTTTTACAATTTTCAGTTGATGTTCAATTTAATTTCCAATCTATAATTGATGATGTAGTAGATATATTACCTCGCATACTTACTATTACCACTTGTTAAGGAAATGGTAGGTATATTCTATCGTGTGTATATTTATGCGTGGTACTTCATGAATGACGTACTAATTTCGATGTTGTTTAGATCATTGCCTGGCTTTATACCAACGTGTTTTATGCGTAGTTCTTCGTGTTTACTGTCTTTGTACGGAGGTTGCCGGTTATTTTTGGAATTCCTTTGTTGACTATATTTGTATACATATTTATTAGACTTTCAATATTTGAAAACTTTTGAAGTCATTTTTATAGTTTACATGTCCAATTTATTACAATACATGTGACAATTTTGACTTATAGATCTTGGACTGTTTGTGAAATGATTACTGCTTTAGCAAATCAATACTTCAGTTATGAATTGTCTTTTAGACTGGCCATAGGGAGGTTTTTTATTTTGATTGTATAAATTTAGGAAAACCTATTTTGAGAACTTTGATGAAATTTATGAGAATGTTTGGGGTGCATCATTATTATGACCAACATTTTTATAAATACCACTCTTAACAAACATATTTATAAAAGTATACTGTTCTAGTTATGATTCCTTTATTGTTGTTCATAGATTAGTATATATATAATTTCCACATAAAGTTAAGAAATTAATTTATGGTATACTATACTGTATTATATATGAAAATAAACTGTGCAAAGTTAAATATTAGAAAATTAGTTTGACTGTAAATTCTATTTTGTTTACTATAAAAGATATAAAACAGTTTACTATCATAAATATCAAAGATTTACATGTTAAATAGAATATTAGAAAGTGTTCATTCTATGAATGAAATTTTTTGGTTCACAACTCATGTCGACTATTGTCTTTGTTGGCTACAGATAAATTTTCAATACCATTAAAGATTTTTAAATATAGCAACTATCAAAGACAGCAAATTATGTAGGAAATTTTAGAAAAATTTGTTGAAATATAATTTTTGATCATTTTAATATGAGGCATATAAAATCAAAAACAGCTAAGTACATAGAGACCAAATTTGCAGGAAACGAAAAAAATGTTTATCTATTCTCAGAGTTGGAGTTTTACTTATATTCAAAGTTCCAATTTTAGGGAGTGGCATATGCTATTGATTTTGCCTGCCTATGACCATCAGCTCTAAAAGAGAAGTTCAAGAAATTAAAAAATGTGATAATTCCTTAACTGTATTTTATTCTTACTTTACTTCTTATTTGATGACTTGGTTGTACTTAAATGTATTTGATCCCAAAATCAATTTTAAAACGAAAATTAAAAGGCTTTAGCTGTATTTTATTTCTTGTAGGAATTAAATGGTGATTTGCAACCAATAATAGACTAGATGGCTCCATACTTAGTTCATTTTTAGAACTTGTGGCACTTAGCTGTCTTTGATTCTATATGCCTCATATATAGATAATATTTTTTTGATCTCCATTTGGAGCCACATGTTTCATAACATTTTGTAATATTTATTAATAGTATTGTAACTATTAGCTTCTGTTCCTAAAAATGTGGAACTATTGTTTTAAATTTTACTTCTGTGTCAGGTACTGCAAGTGTTTGGGCAGAGGTGTAATATAGGTTTTTAGTAGGCAAATTGAGGCGAAATAAGCAAGCTTGCACCTGACAACTTTATCTAATACATACTCCTATAATGCCATTAACACTATATGCTTGTTATTCACTCATGCCTGAAGTTTGCAATCTAAATAAATGAAAAACTTTACTGTGAGAACTTCAATATTTTTAGATCTATATATATTTTATATTCTCTTACATACTCATCAAATAAGATATTAGTGAAGCTGGCCTTATTTATTTATGGCCTTATTTTGATTTTACATTTTACTTTATCAAAGACATTATGTTCCTTTGTGCAAAATAAGGCATCTTATTTTGTTGGTGTGGTTGTGACAATTGTGAGAAAATATTTCCTATAGTTGTTCTACTTGTTAGTTTAACACTTAAAGAATGAAGCTTCCAGTTTTATGTGCTCTTTTAAATGACTAGTTAAACAACTACTTATCTTATACTCATGTTATAAATGCAAATGTGACTTTATTTGTTATGCATTCATTCCTAAACTATTTAAAAACCCATCATGGTATTTTGAATACATATGGTAAGGGATGCATAAGGATATAGGGTATCTCTCATCCAGAAATAAAATATACTAGTGTCCTCTTGGGTTAGGTCAAATTTATATTAAGGCTAGTAAGTCTCGACCAAAAGTAAATATGTTGAGTTTCAAGATATGTTGAATTTTTTCCATTTTCCATGGTGGTAGAGCCACGCTGAAACTATTACTGGTCTCAGCATGAATGGGTCGGCTCGCCCGGGGTAGTACCACCCTCTCATAGAAAACCGATGTGAAGTAACAGTGCTTGCATTGTTGCGTTTCACTGGCCTTATTTATTTATGGCCTTATTTTGATTTTACATTTTACTTTATCAAAGACATTATGTTCCTTTGTGCAAAATAAGGCATCTTATTTTGTTGGTGTTGTTGTGACAATTGTGAGAAAATATTTCCTATAGTTGCTCTACTAGCTACTTTACGACTTAAAGAATGAAGCTTCCAGTTTTATGTGCTCTTTTAAATGACTGGTTAAACAACTACTTATCTTATACTCATGTTATAAATGCAAATTCTAACTTTGGGAATAATTTCACCTTCATTTCTATTAACCGAGTTCTAGAACGGAAATTGCATACCATAGCATACTTATTATAATTTAAAGCATATTGTATGTTTAATTTTATTATTTTCTCTGTTTACAGCGGAAAAAGGTTTGATAATTTCTTTTTATAAAATGCACTGTATTCTCATTTCTTAAACTGTAAAAAAAAGTGTATGCACAATAATTATAAACTCCAATAAATGTAGGTAATAAAGTTTTTATTACATAAGCCACGCTGAAACTATTACTGGTCTCAGCATGAATGGGTCGGCTCGCCCGGGGTAGTACCACCCTCTCATAGAAAACCGATGTGAAGTAACAGTGCTTGCATTGTTGCGTTTCATTCAGTCAGTGAGAGCGCCGGAGGCCCACCTCCCGTCCCCTCTCCTCTCTCCTCTCCCTCTTTCTCCCCTAACCCATCCTCCCAAGGGTAGCAATGACTCCTCTGGTGTTGTTAGTGTCCATGGACGGTGGTGATCACTTAACATCAGGTGACCGACATGTTCGTTTGCCACCTATGCCATAAAAAAAATAAAAAAATTTAGAGAGTTTCTTAATAATTTTAATAATTGTTTAAGTTTTTTAAGCAAATTCTAACTTTGGGAATAATTTCACCTTCATTTCTATTAAAGCTGCCGAGTTCTAGAACGGAAATTGCATACCGTAGCATACTTATTATAATTTAAAGCATATTGTATGTTTAATTTTATTATTTTCTCTGTTTACAGCGGAAAAAGGTTTGATAATTTCTTTTTATAAAATGCACTGTATTGTCATTTCTTAAACTGTATAAAAAAAAGTGTATGCACAATAATTATAAACTCCAATAAATGTAGGTAATAAAGTTTTTATTACATAATTTATATATAGATGGAGTGAAAACTTATAAAATAATTCACTTATATGAACAGACACGTAGATTTTGTGTTTTCTACACTATTGTATTTTTGCATTTAGATATCACTTGCACATGAACAGATTTTACTAATATAGTCTTATTAAGGGCCTTATATATTTTTTTACTAATATTGTGTCTAGTTCTCTAGGACTAGCAATAAGTTGTGATAATTAATGGGTACAAAATTAATTTTGAGTTTTAGTATAGTCAACAACAATATAGTTGTGTTTCTTTGGTTGGGTGGTATTTTATCATGGTATTTTTGGTATCAGAATGTAAGTAATCGGGGCCTTGTTTATAATATTATTTGGCCTGGTGCTGAGAACATATTATTTGCAATTACAATGACAGGTTTAAAACTTTCTTGCTGAAATATTGATTGAGAATTCAATGTCTTTTTATATTACATTATTAGCAGACCAGGCCACGCGTTGCTGTGACTCAATTATTATATCATATACATATTTATACATATTTATAAGAATTCATAATTATTGTTGATAATATGACCAATAAACATTGCTTAAGGATGTAAATTGTTTTTTTAATATAAAAAACTACTTTTTGTGACAAATATAAAAGTTAGATATGTACTGTCACTGACATTTTTATAGGCATTATCAAGCTCTACAACTGTTTTCTAGAACTCAATCATATATCTGTCATTGTTAAGGCAGTGTTTGTAAGAAACGTTTTCGTTCGACTGATTTTTCTTTGACTTACTTTGCAAATCCGACTACCACAAAAAAGTCTTCATTTTTCAAGTTAATATATATCCTATGACGCTGACTAATAACGTGGCTTTCTATTGGTAAAAGAATTTTCAAAATTGATTTAGTACATCCAGAGATTGCCCCCCTACAACGTCACAAAGGCACAAACTTTATTACTTCTTTATAATATTAGTATAGATTAGGTGTCATGACAAGTTGATGTTCATAGACAAGTTATATGTCTATTGCTATAAAAATGACGATCTTGGGCTAGTGAGATAAGTGGCATATCGTTTTTTTAACATGTATTATACAAAAAAACTTTAAAAAAATCTACACCACAAAAATTAGCAAAAGATCCTCGATGATAGGAACCTACATTAGTACATTAGTCTACGATTGATATAAACATATAAATATCTTAATTACTATACTTACATTATAGTTTTCTTTTCAATTTCCTATATTTTTCAAATCAGCTTATAAAAGCCCAAGTTTTGATGCTTACCTCAAATTTTACCTTTTTTATTGTTTCTTAAACATTAAAAAAGGTACAACCTAATTAAAAACTTTTTCTTTTTGAAGTCGGTAAATTATTAAAGTAACTTATTTCATTGCTATTTTTCAAAATGCAACTGGTACAAATATATTTACCTAACTGTTGCCTCTATTTCACATTGTTTGAACAACTGTCGTTTAAATACATTGGAATTTGAACAGCTGTAGTTTTTATACAACAGATCAATTTGTTACAGTGGAAAAATGGTAATTTTATCGTTATCATCTGTGACTTACATTATTATTGTGTTATTGAAAACATTATATACACAAGAAACGTAACCACCATACATCACCATCCATACTAATGTATAAATGCGAAAGTAATATGTTTGTTACACTTATACACCTTAAGTACTCAATTAATCATCATGAAATTTTATGTACATACTAGCTTCTGGCCGCGACTTCGTCCGCGTCAAAAAGTTACTTAGGCCTAACGCTAACTTTAACTCCTTTATAGAGCTGAAAATATTTTCAAATAATACATATGTTAACACCAACTTTGAAACATTGTCCACTGGGGCTCAGCTCCTATTGGTCTTAACGTGATGACAAATAGCGTATAGTCTTCCTCTATAAATTAGCTATCTAAGACTAACATAATTTTTCAAATCGGACCAGTATTTCCTGAGATTAACACGTTCAACCAAACAAACAACCCCTCCAGCTTTATAATATTAGTATAGATTTTCAACGGTACAAACAAGCACATTGGGGTACCTTCATTCCGAAAAAAAAATACTGTTCTTGAGGGGTAGATCAAATTTAGCGAGAGAAGTAGTCGCAAATATTTACCTAACCAATTTGGTTGGATTACTTCTCAACTGAAAACTTGGTCACAAGATATTGTTATAATATTTGAGGTATGCAGAGTGAGTAGTACTTTTCATCATAATTGGCAGATTTTACAAAAAGTATTTAATTGTTTTTATCTATACATACAATAAAAAAGATTAAAGTATCTGTTGTTTGTCCGGTATAATTTAGAAAACGAATACACCTCTATTTCATTGACATTTTACTAGTAGATTAAAGACTTTTAACAGTGTTCTATAAAATACATACCATTACGCTTATCGATGGATGTTAAGCAAACATTTAAAAGATTCAACTTAAAACCGGTAAAATTTCATAGGGGTCAAATTATAGTAATGACTGTAAATAAAATTATACGCAGTCCAAAATTAACGGAGATATAATATATAGTTCCCATAAACAACAAAACCATGAAAGAGGTCGCGGGGGCCAAATAGTCTCATCCTTACTAATATTATAAATACAAAAGTAAATTTGTTTATCACGCTTTAAGTACTCTACAGATCATTATAAAATTTTGCTTACAAATTGTCAGTGTTACAGAAAAATACATAGGATATCTTGTCTCCAGATGACAATGTACTACTCCTCCTGAGGGATATATATCAAATCTGCATTAACACGAGAGATGTAGTGAACAAAAACTAGTAGGTGGTAGAGCTACGCTGAAGCTATTACTGGTTTCAGCATGAATGGGTCGGCTCGCCCATGGTAGTACCACCCTCTCACATGAACACTGACATGAAGTAACAGTGCACGCATTGTTACGTTTCGTTCGGTCAGTGAGTGCGCTGGATACCCACCTTCCCTTCCCCTCCTTCCTCTCCTCCCCCAAACACAGGCTGGCAACGAACTTGCGAGTCCCCTGGTGTTGCAAGTGTCTATGGACGGTGGTAATCACTTAACATCAGGTGACCCACCTGTTCGTTTGCCACCTATGATATGAAAAAAAACGATAGTAATCATTATAGAAGAATGCTATTTCCAAAATATACAACTCGATTTTTACATCACATGACTCTCAAAATCCCAATAGCTAATCGGTAGCAATAAATAAGGTAGGATTTATACAAACGATATCCCAGAACGCTATAACGCAACGCCCTACTTTCACCCGAACGGTTGACTTGTGACTCGCCACATAACTGTCACCGTAGAGCGCAAAGTTAGAGGTGTTTGTAACTTAATTCAAACATGAAGGAATATGTAAGTACTTTTAAAATTAAATGTTCTTCGAAGTTTATAAAATTAGGGGAAAATTCGCTGGGGTTTTTGAACGTTTGTGCCTCACTTTAGTTAACGGGTTTTCCAATTTATACGAATCATTACACATGTTTTGTGTTTAAAATATTTTCTACACCTATTTAATTAGTTTAATCATATTATGATGTATTATATTGTAATTTTTATGGATTCTAACAGGTAATGAGGTTGCGATGAAAACGGAATATTACCTCCGTGTACTAAGCGTTTTATTTATATTAAAAAAAAACAAATATAGTATACTTCTCATATTTTTTAAGAATATAAAAATTTATTATCTCTGGTCTCGTAATAAAATAAATTATTTCCTCGTTTCAGATTAGATCTACTATATATGGACTTATATGAGTTTTTTTTTAATTTTATTATATTATATATCTGTATATAAATTAGGCGGTGGGGAAACGGTTAAGAAACCTTCGTCCTCAGTTTGTCAGCCGATTTTCTTCATCCTTTTTTTGTTTTGTAGCTATTGACAAGCTTTAGTATAATAAAATAGGGAAAAGTTTTTTTAACAGTCGAAATTCATCCCTGGACGAGCACTCGTATAAATAAAATGATAGGGATAGGGAACTACTGTATATAATTTGGTCTTTTTAAAATTTTACTTAGACCCTTGGTTCTTATCTGAAACAATACCAGGTATCTTCATTGAATATAAATCTTTAAAAAATTTCATAGACTATATTTTTTTTAAATCACTACTACAGCCGAGTGTGTTTTTTGCCATAGAGAAGTGGTACGAACAATGTGGTGCTTATGTGTTTGACCCTGTACATAAAGTATATTATTGAAATAATAATTGAAGTATCAAACGGGCATGAGCCAGTATTTTATACATATAGATCGTATAAATATGTAAATCCTCTCGAAATTTACTTGTTATTTTAATTTGTTTAGTTAACTTTATAATTTAATGATTTTATAGGAGTTTGGTGAACCGACCGTATCGGAGAAACCGACAAGCGAAGAGTATTCAGTAGCTAAATGGCTGAAAGCGAACGTGCCCACGAAGAAGACAAAATTTCTCAATCACCATGTCGAATACTTCACGGGTAAGATCCTATGCATGAGACGAGAATACCTATCCGGTTATGGTGGAAGAATTTTATTTTTTTCCCTTATTTATTTAACTTAGTTGCCCGATACGAAATAGTTTTTTTTGACTACGCTATTGAGCAAGCCAGGTCTTGTACAGCTTCACCCTACTACTAAGGCGAGCGCTTAAGGCACTCAGCCGATTTTATTTTGACAACTAGCTCAAGGGTGCGCCGCACACCTTGGCTTTGGCTGTTGCCTGATACATGCAATTCGCAACCTACCTTTTTTTTTATCGTGGGGAAATCCCTTATGGATACACCACCCTCTCAGGGGAGAGAGTGGGTTATGTCCGACTCGCACGGACGGAAACCCCACGGTGTACGTCTTCCGCTATAGTTGGGGCGACACGAGATCTCTATAGAATTCATCGTGCCGCCCCAGCGGTTGGCCCAGCAGTAAAAGCGCCGCCGCCGGGCCCCGTCCTGTTGGGAGACAGCCGTGTACACACCGGCCGTCTCCTACGTCCACCGGACCTATGCAATGGGAAGATGGACCCCCCGACCTATCTTCCCTGGTTCGGTTACAGAGGGAGGAGGCGGTCAAACTGACGCCTCCTCCTGCCCATCCTCCGTTGGCGGAGACGGCCACTTTGAGGGTCCTGCTCACGGACCCTCTCCGCCGCCTCTTTCTGCGAGACGACCTCCTCGCAGAAGGAGGGCACAACATTCCACACATCCTCGCTACCGAGCATGGCCGCAACTACGCTCGACAGCGAGAGATCCTGTCCCACCGCCGCAGCCAACGTGCGACGCTGCTCCTCCCACGCAGCACGTTCAGATAGAGTGTGCTGCGCGGTGTCCGGGTCAATGCCGCACTGAGGTACGCCGTACACCCTTTAGCTGGTTGCTAAATAAAATCAACTGAGTGCTTTAAGCGCTCGCTTCAGTAATAGTGCGCTGAAACTGGAAAGGTGTGTCACGGTTTTACCGTAGTCCGATCGAAAAAAAAGGAGCATCTCTATATATGACAACAATAAGAATTCATACTGTATATATTTGTCATCCTTAGTAATATTATAAATACTAATGTGTGTTTGTTTGCTTGTTACGCTTTCACGCCGTAATATTCTATACACATTATCAGGGATGCATGAAAGAAAATAGGGTACGTTTTATCCAAAAAAGTATTGTGCCTGTAGAATAGGTTCAATCTACATTAACGCACGCGAAGGAGGGAGCAAAAGTTAGTTAGAAATAAATACAATAGTACTTTATTGTGACGTTATAAGTGTGTAAACGATTTATTTTATTTTTGAGGTTATACTTCTTTTGGCGCGTTAGGAAAAAATGATGAGAGTAAATTTTTACGATGCGTGCGCACACCGTCACGAAAAACCGACACCCTGAAGTTAGCTATAGTCAACTTTTTCTATAGTTAGTGTCGTTTTTTCTACAAACGTAGAATTACGCGAAAGATAATATTTTTGAAAAGATTCTTATTTTGTTACGCCAAAGAAGTATAACTTCTAACGCGTGTACATATGTACACACACACTTTTTTTTAATACTTTAATATCTAATTGACGACAGAAAAAAAAGAAGGAAAAGAAAGAAATAAAGTATCTTCGTATACATTCGTTAATATTTATATAATTTGTTTCGTAAAAAAATGCTTAAACGTATGGCTAACCTATAAAGGTATACACCAAAAAATATGCCAGCTGCAAAATGAGACAAAAAAGTTTGGGGTACCTATGATCTAAACGCTAGTGAAATCCCTATGAAAATTGGTTGAGTAATTAAAAAAAAATATGGACAGGCCAAGACATATACGAAAAGAGTTTTTTTTTCAATTATAATAGTGACCGATGAAACTTTTTTTTATTGACCAAGTAATATGATAGCTGTAAAAATCAATACAATACACGTAAAATTGTATAATGAACGTCATCAGGTAACGGTACATACCGATGCGTCCATCAGATTGTCGTGAGTTCGTTACTGAACAACGGTCTTTACATCGTAGAATGTGAAGGATATTATAGAAAAGAAAAACAATTACATAGAATTTAATTCTGACTAGTAATTTAAATTACTCTATCTTTATTTACTTATAATGAACCGATTCGTAAACATGTAGCTGGTAAAACCGATAACCTAACTGAAAGTAGGTCAGTATTAAATCGTTTAAGGCATATTATTTATAGTTTAATTTTAGTTTATATTAATGGCAAATCGTCGGCCTGTTTCTACACGTTATACAAAAAAATTAATCAAAATTACGTTCAATTTCATCTATAGATATATATAAAAATGAATGTTGGTGTATCTGAAATCAATAGAACCAACATCATTAGACCGATCATTATATAATTTTATACTGTCCATTTTACACTAAATTGTTATTAGCTGGAGTCTGGGTATGTTTTATAATCTCACGCGAACAAAACCGCCCGCGGTTTTTAGTTATACTGTAATATAATGATTGCCCAAATAAAAGGGGAAAAAACCGGTTCCATTTAATTCCGTAAATTTAGCAATAATCAGTATAGTAACAGTGAGAGTATAGTTATATTAGTGGATATGAGATCTACAACACTTACCACTGTCATGCTGGCCTGCCTGCATCTGTACTAGATATACGCTGACCAATCCCATATCGCAACCCACCAATAGTGAGTGCTAATGTAGGTGTAACATATATCTCTTTAAAAAACCTTTTTTCTGGATGGAAGATACACTATGTCGTTTTCAGTACCAGTGACGTCAACGTGTATGCAAAAATTCATGATGATCGGTTGAGTAGTTAACGCAGGAAAGCGTAACGAACTCCCATTCGCATTTCCATTCGCAGGAAAGCGTAACGAACTCCCATTCGCATTTCTAATATTTGTAAGGATGCACGGTAGTAACCTGCTTACTGATAGTGAGAATACTATTCCATGAATTATTTACTTCAATTAATAAGTGTACGGCTTGAGTGCATCTGCGATCGGCGGTGCGTCCAGCGTCCAAGACGACGAAAAAAATAAATAAATTATCCTAACTCTCAAGTTGGACCAAATATACATAAATGCCGACTTTCATGTAGATCGGTTGAGTAGTTTCGGAGTTCGTCGTGGACAAACATCACGGACACTGGATTTATATATGTTAAAATGTAACTGAAAAGTTGTAAAAGTTACGATTTATTTACAGGTACTAAGGCGGTAGATGCACTTCTCACATCTAAATGGGCGACCGGCAAAAATCCACTATTCACGACGAGGCTCGAGGTCACAGACTTTCTACATCAGATGCTTCTGCACAAACTATTCCACAGAGCTAAAAAAGTAAGTTCTATATTTATTCTCACGTGAACCAACTTAAACTTCCATATGTCTCTGTTCTTTATTTGAATGATAACGGTCAAAATGGATGTAATTTGGTTGGTTGAATCTCTTATCATTGAATCTAAAATATTAATTTGGATATTTAAGTGTGAACTAACCTAACCATCTGTATAAAGGTGGGTACTGACCGGTGTTCAGGGCGTAATGTACCATTCGCAGCGAGCATGTTACGTTAAGCAGTGTTAAATTACGTGTAACATGCTTGTTTTGAACTCTTTGCTCGTCCGTGCTCCAGATTCGCAAGCCACTCTCAGTCAAGATTTCTGACAACGAAGCTGTGTTAGGGATCTCTTATTTTACTCAATTGTTGTTTAGTCAAAATTATGAAGAAAGTAAAGAAACGTTATTGTACATCAAATATTTGGTGGTTTGTCAAAATCAAAAATATTCAGTTTAGGCCCCAAGAAGGTACTTATGAATGTCGAAACTACCACCGGTTCGGAAAACAACCCAGTCATCGGTGTAGTCCGGTGAAGCTGCAAAGACCCTGTCGGGTCAATAGCATAGTCAGTTCGAGAAAAAAAAAACCCAGTCATCGAGAAGAACCGGCAAGAAACTCGATCTGGTTTATGTTTTTAGGAAATATATGTAGTATTTAGAATACATTATATTGTCATTAGTAACAATACTAAAAAATCAAATGAATACTGGACGATATAAAAACTTTGTGCGCATGTGACCATTCGCTGCGACATATTGGCTGAAGCGCATAACACTCAAAGATTCGCTAAAACAGCGGAATGGAGTACTCGCTGTGAGCGCCTTGTTTTCCCGTACTGACGACATAGACATTCGCTGTGTAACATGTTACATTACGCCCTGTAACACCGGTACTCAATACTAACCTAATCAATACTGACTTTATTAAAGGGGGTATATATTTTTGTATGTCAAAATTATCATCATTGGATAAAGATAACTCGTAATATTATGTTTTCAGATGTTCGTAGGTCTGAAATACCCGATACATAGTCCGGTCACTGTAGTAGGAAATCTGCTATGATTAATACACTCATTAAAAAAGTCTAAGCAACATGTACTAATTTAAATTTTAGGATGGTTCTTCACATTATAACGTTGTATTTTATTTTTAAAATAATATCTTTAGGGTTCTATGATGTAAAAATAACAGCTGTTGTCTTTATAAGTTCTTTTAATAACAGAAATGAACAATATTAGAATATACTGTAGAAACTAAGATACATAAGAAACTAAACTTTTTTCTTACAAAATGAAATTTCTAAAGAAAATGTATTTATTGTGAAAGAATAGAACAATTTAATACAAAGTATGGTCTCCTCTGCTATTCAGAACTTGTCGGCAACGATTATTCATTGAATTAATGAGACTATTTATGCCATGTTACGGTATTCGCTCCCAATGGAATTATAGCAAATCCTTCAGCTGTTGGGTTGTTGTCGCTCCGTCCAAGTCCTTCAAAACACGTCTCTGGAGCATGTCCCATGCGTGCTCGATGGGGTTGAGATCTGGCGATTGTGCAGGCCAGGGCAATACCCGGATGTTCTCCGTTGCAAAGTATTCACTGGTTCGCCGAGCTGTATGTAAACGCGCATTGTCATGCATTAACCTAAAATCGGAGCCAAAGGTTTGTGCAAATGGGTAGACATAAGGTCTGAGAATATCCTCAATGTAATTTTCAGCATTCATGTTTCCATTTACAACGATATGAAGAACAAGCTCAGTTCACCTGTTCTTTATAATACCCGCCCATAACA
>MU161334.1:8614-44532 GCA_015888305.1 Antheraea pernyi | reverse complement strand
GCTGGATTTAATTTTAACGTCGTCCCTGGATACTATTAAAAACATAGCTCGGTTATTGAAAATCTGCATATAATCGATAAAATTTCGTTTTGTAATCTTTAACATACAAATTCACTCATTTATAGCAGAAAGGTTATTATAAAATAGGTTGGTGAAAAATGCCGTAAAAGCAATTTGTTTTGTACTATAATGGAATGGAATTTTATTTTGGTTACTCGTAAACTGTATTATAATGATCATATTTTCAGAGGCAAGTATTTGAAGTTTTTTTTTCCCACCCTTCGAATTGTGTCACCCATGGAAATTTGCCACACTGTGCATTGGCTCCGTGTGCTTCTAGTGTTAATCCAGGTCTGGTCATGTAACATGGGAATACGACCAGCGAATTACATGGATATACAGGAAGAGAGTAGATTATTCACTGACCATTATTTAATAATTGTTAGAAATAGAAACTCATAACAATAGTATTGGCAGGTAAGTAATATTAAAAAAAAAATCTTTAAATGTATTTTATATTAACAATACATGCATATCAAGTATAATTTAAGGTTATAGTTCGGTAACAAGTGCTGGTAGAAACTATACAATATTTTGTAGCATATACTAATTACATTTGTGAAAAATAGTATACCCAAATATAAGCAAAATATGAAAAACACTATAATTGTGAAAATACGTATGTATCCCATCGCAGCCTCTTTCCAGCAGCCTCTTTCCTTTTCTAGCATTCCATTAACAAAGTATGTTAATTTTTCATGTCATTAAACCGATTATGACGTTCTTCCATTCGTTATTTTTTTTTGCAATTTTTCGGATAACAAAATTAGATAACATTTTTTTGGTCTTAAATAATTCTTAAATAATAATTATAGAATTCGAAAAACTTTTATATTAACCTAACCTGCCTGCACTGTCCACCTTCTTTGTTCACCTAATTATTGTAATGGTTATTTATACTGTCATGAATATGGAACAAAGCGTAAAGAATTTTATAAGGGCATCGCGTGTAGGGTCGTGAATGCATTACCTTCCAAAGGTGACCCTCATTTGACATTGCATTATCGAAGTTTGGTATACCGACTGATGTATTTCTAAATAATTTATTAAGTCTGAGTTTACTTCGGTAGATGTACAAAATGGTTTCGTTGCGTGATTCTCCCGTAGACTAAAGACAAATGGTATTGTGGTTTTTGAAGAAAAATAAAGTTGCCAGCAACGCAATATTTGTTGGTCTATTTATTCAGAAAGAATTTTTCTGTAATGCTTCAAATGCTTTATATTTTACTAAAATTAAAGGTAGACGTGGATATGTAGTGAAATACCATTTCTATTTGTCGTTTTCACGAAGGCAATCTTTTAGATATAAATCTTAAAAGATCTGTAATACTGGTATGAGCAATAGGCTTTACAAAAGGAGGAAACTGAGTAAGATCATTTAGATAATGTATTTGTGCATTCTCCTAGAACAACATAGCGTGTTAGAATACTATTGAACCTTCACTATCCCACTGTATATTAGAATGAAGGAATAATGGCGAAATATGTTTCTTTTAACTTTATTTTTGGCAAATAATCTTCCAGACTATTACAGACATTGTTGAGTAGTTAATAGTATTACAAGTGTCGTGTGGTTATTTCAGTGTCAATGTTAATGTTCCAACAAGATGATGGCTCCCTTTTTAGAACTTTCCAGAGAATTTTTGTGGCATCTCAGAATTCATACTCCATGGTATTATTTTCCATTCACTTCACTTATGCACAATAAGCAAACTATATTACATAAAACACCACCAATTTTACATAATATAGAATCAAGTAACACAAGATTATGAATAAAATATAAAATTCATTACATGACAGACAGAAATCTCGCCAAAAATTCCAAAATATGATGTTATCGCCATGGTTGAATGGCATAGGATAGTCATTCACATTATTCAAAACAGAATCGTTGATATTGTAAAGGATCATCAAGGAGTCTAGTCATCCGATTGTACGTTAGAATCAAAGAACAACGGCGAAATATGATGTTTTTGCCATGGCTGCGTACCATAGAAGAAGTATCCAAATAATTTGACGCAGACTCGTCGATTCTAAAGGATCTAAAGCCACTCTGATGGAGGTGTTTGCTATATTTATTTTCATTATATTTGTAATTCAGATGGATAAGGGGGCACAGATATTCGGCCTGGAAAGGTATACTACACAGCAACGTATATTTCCTGGAGTAATCAACATTCAATAATCAATATTCAACGTGATGTTCCGATTACAGATGAAGCTTGATTGTGGTAAGAAAGTATTGTCTGTGAAGTTTAAATAAATTGAGCTGTTACGGGACGCCTGGTAGATGTGAATCATTGAGATTGTTTTGTATTAGTTATACACCTAAAAGAACAGATTTCGACAGGAATCAGCTATGGCATAATGAAAAGAAAGATAGAAGAGAAGAAAAGATAAGATTACAAAGTGGTTCCATAAAATAATGATTGTGTGTTTTATTACATAAATATTCATTTTTATTAAATACAAGAATTTAACTATGCGCAGGTGCGTTTTGTTTGATGGCAATCTTCGAAGGGCGCTAGATCGTCGGCGCGTGTCGCGTAAGACTAGTATAACGAGTGGCCGACAAAACAATTTAAATCTTACGTTTATACAGATAGGGTTGCAAATGCTTTTTGAGTATTTCGTTAATAGTGCCAAGTTCGTGTTTTACGTCGCCACGTTGCGCCATCCAAAATCAGGTTTACCGGAGCCTATAGATGTTTGACATCAAAAGTTTAGATTATAAATTACGTCAAGATCTAGAATATTTATTGCAAATATCTTGGTTAGCTGATAGTTTTGTGAAATCAGGTCTCACTGTAATCCCAGTTGTGAGAGATTGCCGCTCACGAGACAGAACCGAACTTGTGTGGACTTTTACTATAAAACTCCTAAGATTTGTTGTTGTTTGTCCGATACTGTTGTTAAGTATGGGAGATTTGCGACACTTATGTCGGAGAAATTAAATGAAATTGTAGAAAAATATTATCGTTATTGTTATGCTCCAGAAATAGGATAGGCTATTGTTTAACTTTAGAAAATATACCAGTAAATCATCTCAAAGAAGTTTCGCTCATTTTATCTTCAGGTTATATTAATAACTATATAGTTAATTGTTTAGCAATTAAGACCAATTGGTAGAATCTCTCTGATATTTGACTATGAGATAAATACTATCATCGGAAAGGAGAGATGCAAAATTATTGGATAACTAAAGAAAGACTATCTTTAACAAATATTGTTAGTTATAGTGGATAATTATGTTTATTAACAGTATGTAAATCATAATAAATAGTTCTCAGACTTTAGAGTTAGATGAATTCTAGACATATTGTTAGAGACAAAACAAACTTCTGCATTACATTTAATCACACAAGATTTTGTTGGTTATTCAGAGTATAGATAGCTTACGCTTGCATGTAGTCGCTCTTTTTGAATAATATGCGGCTGTCGATCCGACATAAACCAATTAGCCGTGTATCTCAAAGAATCAATTATCCACTTGTGTATTAGTTGCCGTGTAATTGTCTCATAGTCCTGGTCGTGTTGATCAAAAAGTGTCGGGTCGACAAAATTTCCCTAAACACATTAAGTGATATACCATTAAAAATGTCCAACAAATATTTTTATAACTTTAGATTCTCCTTAATACCTGAATAAAAGGAAACCTTTCATAACATTTTATATTATACCTAGAGAATTATGGTTCGTAATTAACTAGAGGTTAGTGAAAGGTTTAAGCTCTGAAGTTTTACTAAAACGTATTTATAAATAAAAGGTTCCATTTTGTCCAGAGTGAACTCATAATATAACCGTCTACCTAAACAATATAATTCCTAGAAATTTAAACCTGTACAATAAAAGGGTCGTTCCCCTACAAAAAGCCAACGCATAAATGAATATATTACTATGATTGTACTTAAAGTGATTATAGTTGATTATAACACATTTATTCGTTATCGTGAGTGTTAATCAACTGTTATCGAAATCATACAGGGCTTGTTTAACCTAAATCACTTATCAGATGTAGGTTACAGTTCCATTTTTCGTAGGTGGTACAGCCACGCTGAAGCTATTACTGGTTTCAGCATGAATGGGTAGGCTCACTCAGGGTAGTACCACCCTCTCACAGAAAACCGACGTGAAGTAACAGTGCTTGCATTGTTGCGTTTCGTTTGGTCAGTGAGAGCGACCTCCCTCGAACACAGATTGGCAACGCACTTGCGACTCCTCCGGTGTTGCAAGTATCTATGGACGGTGGTGATCACTTAACATCAGGTGACCCAGGTGATCAGGTTGATATCCAGTTCGGCTTTACGTTTACCGTGTTTAGTATCTTAGTCCACAGCGTCATTTAAAAGCAGATAAGTTTATAGTCAAACCCTAAATCCTATAAAGTGTTAAATGTTAAAATAATTTAATATAACCAAATACTGTAATCATGAAGTCGTGGTGGCCTAGTGGTTTGACCGCTGGAATATCATTTCGATGTCCGCAGGTTCGAATCCCGGCTTGTACCAACGAATTTTTTGGAATTCGCGTGCATTTACTAATTTAAATTGGTAACACTATCGGTTGACGGTGAAGGAAAACATCGTGAGGAAACATGAACCTGAGAAATGTTCTGGGGAGGGGAGATGGGTCTCCGGCGCTCTCACTGACCGAACGAAACGCAACAATGCAAGCACTGTTACTTCACGTCGGTTTTCTATGAGAGGGTGGTACTACCCCGGGCGAGCCGACCCATTCATGCTGAAACCAATAATAGTTTCAGCGTGGCTCTACCACCATTAAACAAAATTCCAAAATTCCAAGCCAAAATTCTTTAGCTATCAACTACTCAAAGAAACTATTAAATTATCACTGACAAATTTATTGTCCAAGCATTACAGCGTCATTGGAACGATAAGCAACTATTTCATTATGTAAAAGAAATCATTATGAAGTTTGTAATTCTGTTTGAATGATTATGCTCAGTTTCTGAGGTACTCGGTTAAACTATCATCATTTATTGACTCAATAAAGTTATCCATAAGATAAACTGTCAATGCATTTCTGAGTACGCAACGAGTCATCATATAACTATGAAGCCCATGACTAGTTCTTTGATATTCACTAGATGGTTTTATTATTTTAATTCTTAACTTATAGTAGTGCCATTATGATTAAAAATACTTTGGAAATAAGCAGATGGTTTAACTTTATTCTATAATTATTTACTTATAAATTTAATTATTTTAGAGACAAAACTTTTCAATTCGTTAGTTGTTCATCAATGATATGGCATTGTCAAGATATTAAAACTATTTAAAATGTCAAATCAAACTTATTGAATAGATAAACGCCCAGATTGGCCAGTTAAGTTTAACGGAGGTTTATCGTATTTTATCAATTAATTATTAATGTATATTATTAATTTACATATTATGTATAATCTATACTCATATATAACTCTGAAGAGTTTGCTTGTTTGTTTGTTTGAACGCAACGATCTCAGGAACTACCAGTCCCATTTGAGAAAATCCTTCGGTTTTAAATAACTCATTTATCGAGGAAGGCTATATATCATCACGCTAAGACCAATAGAAGCAGAGCACCAATGAAGAATGTTTCAAAATCGGGCACTCTTTTCCTTTTGAAAGATTTCGTTAGTAGTAGTAATAATATTCGTTCAATAGGACAGGCGAAGGAATTAATCCATACTGCCAATTCTGAAGTTGTCAATATAGGTATTTCTTATATATTCTTTAATTAATTTTCTTCCATGTCCAAGTTATAATAAAGGCATAATCGCCAAATCTTCTATATAATATGTCGTACATTATTTTATTCATCATTATAATTTTCTTAATCTTCGTTAGTTCTTCTTCGTTCTTAGTTCTTCAGAGCCGCGGGTAACAGCTAGTATTATTATAAAATTAACGTATAATAATGAGACGTAAGTCATGTTAAAATATTGAATGTAGGATGAAAAAAAGTAGTTGGAACGTAAGAGTCAAATGAAGGATGGCGAAACGTCATTTTCATTTACATGTGTTTATATGTTGTGTGTCATTCAAACAGTAGTGAGAGTAATGTATATTTTAATTAAAGTAATGTGTTTTTAATGCATTTTATATGTAAAAAAAAGCTTTGTGCACGTCTCCTTCATATAAACTTTAAGTATGCCAAATTTCACGTTCATCCGTTCGCGCAATTCGCCTAAAAAGGGGTACAAAGTTTTCGCTTCACATATTAATATATAGATATAATAAGAATGTAAATCTAACGTGTCAGCACTTCTTGGATTTTTGTGAAAAAGTGTTGCAGGTGTTTAGAATTAAGTAATAAAATATACTTCAATCAATTTTAGAAATTTCTAGGTATATGTCTGTCTGAAGACGCATCACTGCACTGCACATCTTAATGACGACGTAACTTAAATACGAGAGAAAAGTATATATTAATAGATTTAAATCGTCCAGATGATTTTATTAGTCACTGTATTTTTTTAAATTAGGTTACACGTGAACGGAGTCACGGGCACTGCTAGCTTATAATGAATCTATATGATGTGTCATATGTAATAAAGTCTTTAGTCTGTTGCTAATCTCATACGCCTTTACGCCTTTAAAATACGCCTTTTATTATAAAAAAAATCATTAAGAACTTCGATCATGTGTTAAAAAAAATTGCCGAAAATTTACGTATTTCCATTATTAATTTTTAATTACTCACCAAACAAAAATCGTATTTATAATATTAATATGGTAGCTTTTGGTCGCGACTTTGATCTATTAATGTAGATTTAATTGTACTTTGCGTTGTGTTGGGAATTGTACTTTTTTTAAATGAAATGTACCTATGATCTTGTCTAGCTAGACCCTTGATAACGTGTATGCAAAATTAAATAACGGTCAGTTCAGTAGAAAAGGCGTAATAACGTAACAAATAAACAAACACATACGACATCACGGATAATATGAAAGATGACAAGGACATAGAAAGAGAGCGCAGGGCATTGTCGGTGAGAGGGAATATGCTGGTCCGGAGGTTTACACGTTGCACAAGAAGTGTAAAAATAACATTATTTAAAGCCTATTGCCAGAGCTTCTATACCAGCAATCTCTGGACCTCATATACACTGCTTGCATACAATGCATTGCGTATACAGTAAAACAATGTATTTAGAGCATTGTTGGGGTTGCTTCGATATTGTAGTGCATCGGGCATGTTTGCTGAAGCTCGTGTGGATAATTTTTACGCAATCATTCGAAAAAAAGCAAACTCACTGATGGATCGAATGTGTGGCAGCTCAATGCAACTCGTTATTGATACTTAGCTACCTGCGCACGCGAGGTCAATGCTTCATCGTGGCCTTCATTAGTACTCTGACTGCTGATTGGTCGTTACGAGTAAGGGTTGTTGTTTTTTTCTATAAATATACGACTTTTTGTTATAACACACATTATATTACTTACGCTTCGTTACGAAATACACAATGGACAATTTATTTTCTAAAAAACTTTTATTTTCTGATAGCAAATAATTATTCCTATTAATACTTAATATAAATTAGCATATCGCTCATACCTATCCTTATCGATATGCACCTCTACAATTCTTACGCACATCACTACATCTCTCCATAAGACCTGTAAGTGCGTGCGAAACAGACAGATAAATATGATTTATGACCTGAAGCCTCAGTTCATAATGCGTCGATACTAGTCGTCGACATTCGGCCAAAATTAATAATTTGTAAGTTCCAATATTAAGGTAACAATAATAGTTATTCACATATTAAACGATTTTTAACAAGAGTTAATTAAGGACAGCAGAAAAAAGGTACGAACCAAGATTCTGAAAAGAAAGATTTTTTTTCAATTTTTTCTTTAATGATAATAAAGAAAGAATAAAGAAAGTCGGTGGAGAAATACAGGACGAAAATGTTCTGAACTGTTTTCCCTGTGTTTGTTTATATATAGACAATAATTAAATGCATGTAAATCATTATTAACATGTAATGTAAAAAGAGATAATTTGCAATTAATTTAAAACACGTATAAGTAAAATACTCATCAAATTAATGCTACCATTTCTTAAAAATAATCTAAATATGTTTTGCTTTTAAATAATCGTACGACCTAAGTCTTTTAGTTTTATATTATAATTTTACCATTTTTTTTATTGTAGGTCGGCAAAATAACTGCACTGTTCCTGAAGGTAAGCAAGTACAAACCAAAAACAACGGCGACCACCAAGTGACACTATCCATCGCCGGTCGCCGATGCCATACCGGCCCGCGAAAAGCTGGATATGCACAGGTTGATCCCGAAACGCGACCCGCAGAAGCGAATCACTATGATGGGCTTTTTCGCCATATACATGGTGGTTACGACCCAGACAGGCTGTAGAACCCTACCACCCCGCTTTCACCATTGCCTCGTTCGTTATTCAGCATGGTGCACCACGTGCAGGTGAGGTTGGCTTGGATGTCTCAAGTTTTAGAAGTTATTCGACACCCCTTACACCCCTAAAAACATATTTATAAACATGTTTATTTATTACCTAAATATAAACATTTGTTTTATTAAATAGAAATAAAATAATGCACCTATAAAATGCAAAATGCGTGAATTATAATATATATCAACTTTAATCATCAGCTGAAAATGATTTGGATTAGAAATATAATATATATTACACGTTACAAAGGAAAGGCAGAAAATAAGCACTTTAAGGCGTCTATAATACTCGTAATATGCAGTTACTTGAAATATATAGACCATAAACGGTTTAACCGAAGTGCAAAAGGATTTCGAAGCGCTTTTTTGTTGTGGTTTATGTTGAAACTTCAAAGACGGGATGAAAGTAGGGAGAAATCTATTTTCACAATTTTGTTTATATCTACATAATAATTAATCCTGTATTAATTATCTATAAGCTAGTACTTTTTTAATTAAAGATAAAGTAAAAAATATTGACATATAAAATATCTATCTATAGATTTACGACTAAATATTTTTCGTTGAGTCGTTTAGGGTTACATTACGTCCTCGGCAGATTTTTTAAAGTTTAGATTTCAAAATGGCGGGTCCTATTTTAAATAACTAGTTTTTTTAAATTGTAATTCTTCATTACGTAATTTTTGTTATTTTTCAAGTATTTCAAATATTGTTATAAATACGGTAATTTTTTAAACGTATGCCGTCAATATCTGCCTTTTGATATCGTGAATCATCGGTCGTCGTCAGCATCATAAGGCCTATATTAGCTTCTATTTTTTTATATTCTAGGATGCAAACGAATGATTGGGTCACCTGTGTTTGTGGAGAAGGGAGGGGAAGGGAAGTGGGAATAAAAACCTTATGGTTTTGGATAGCCCAGGGGTTAAAAGACGATATGGTTTAACATGATAAACCGTTGAATTTAGAAGGGAGCTACGAAAGGGAGGCTATCAAGTGCAGCTGCCGGATTACACCTAAAGGTGCTTGGTGTCAGATTTTCAAATTGAGTGTGACTGCTAATGAGGCATGCGTAGAAAAAGCCCTATGTTTTCCTTCACCGAAAGTTGTTGTTGGCCTTCAATGATGTAAAAAAAACGATTGGCATACTGTTCGTAGTCACGAACCAAGGATTCATCATCGATTCAAATCTCGGCTACTGCCAAAGACCACAGGAGTTTAGCGTCAAATTGTTAAACCGAAGCAATAGTTAGCAACACTCGCACTACAAAATCTATACTTAATATTATAACGCTGAAGAGAGAGATTTGAAAAATTCTTTCATTGTCAGATTGGTCATCTATCAAGGAAGGTTGTAGGTTACATATCATCAAGGCCAATAATATGTATTTTTTTTTAAATATTTTCACCTTCTACGTTAACGAAGTCGCGAGTTAAAGATAGCGTTAACTATTCCAAGCGGACGAAGTCGTGGGCAGTAGCTAGTATTCTATAATTACGCACTATATTTATTTAGCAAATGCTCAACATAACTACAAGATTTGTATACTAACTTCACACCCATTCGTCCCTATAGAGGTCCTTCAAGATGATACAAATATGATAATCATTAGCCGAATTAAGAACTCCTAACGAACTTTCGTTTAATACATGCAAATAATCCCTCCAACTCCCGTAATTAGGCCACACACAGGCCGTGACGTAACCGATTCGATTTAGACCCGCCTGCTTAGGGTTGGGAGGGGGAAATAATCTCGTGGAGGACAAATCCCTACTAAAATCGACGTCTTATGCCTTGTGGACGTGTCCCGAATTAAAGAACAGTGTGGTCTCCTAAGGCTGCGTTCAGGAGGAACTTTCATTGAACCGATTACATTTTATACGGAAATACATTTTGATGTAAGGAATAATATAATATGAATTGAATAATAGGCCGTTAAACTAATTTATCGTGGATCTTGAATACTTTTTTAAGAATCTTATAAGCCACGGTTTAGGTTTTTGTCTGTTTGTTCACGTTATATTACAGGTATTCATAAATCTTTTAATAATAGATATTCTCTAACTATATCACATAATGAACATTAAATAATTCCCAATAAACGACGGGCAGATAATTGCAATAATTAGATACGCTCCTAAAGCTAAATGAAAATAAAAGATCATATCGAACAATAAACAAAATCAAGGAAAATTGAATAAACCCAAAGACGAAAACCTATCAATAATCGGAATGAATACCAACTGTCAAATAACGCTACTACATAAATAAGTAGTTGTGTAAAAATTCTGACATTACATAAAGAGTAGATAAATAAAGAAGTATGTGTGTACTTATGACCACACGATAGTAGTGAAAACTTATAAGAACGTAATCATGTGTTGGATGATGATCGCAGCCGAGTATACATGATTCACAGCGTCACCGACCCGAGCGTGAAGGTTCACACATGTTTACCCTTCGGAAACAACGCAAAATGCGTATAAATAAGTTATACTTCAATAATAAGTACATATGTGGTAGAACTTTAACCAATGTTATAGACGCTCCTTGTTACACAGGATTGTTCGTGCTAAAAGGTCCGCAATAAAAACGGTACAGTGTCCCCGCGGCTAATTTCAAGAGGCTATCCCACGTTTCATTATCACGGCTATATAATAATTTACTGGATGGGACAATCCTGAAAATAGCAGGTAAATATATTTTTATTATCTTATATCTTGATAAGTATAATCTATATTTATACTAGCTGACCCGTGCAACTTTGTTTGCACCAAATAGATTATTACCGGTTCCAATTTTATTTCCAAGCGCTAAAATTCTTAAAAAACCTAGAACCTGATTGTAGCGTAACTTATCGGGTCCAATTGTGACTCGAAACTATACTATATATATTGGCAAGAAATGTCTTCCCGATATCCACTTGGTTACTCTTATGACCCTCATCTCCACGCCCCGTTTACTATATAATATATATTTACCTAAATAAAACGTAATCTAATATACCTTTCTAACAGTGAAATAATTTTTAAAATAATTGATCAGTTAATCGAGTGGGATGAAAAATTATTAATTACTAAACTTACTACTAAAAAATATGGGTTAGTGTTAGACGGGTGAAAATTTAGGGTTGTGTGTGTTTTTAATGCCTAATTATAACCGAAATAAAATTAAAAAAAATTGTTAAAAACTTAGGGGTATGAAAAATATGTATGAGCCTCCTTGACGTGTCCGTCAATGGCGAACCTTACTTCCTTCGATTGTGAGCACGTATATGAGGTATGAAAAATAGTTAGTAGCCGATTCTCAGACCTACGGAATATCCATATAAAATTGTATAGAAATCGGTCAAACCGTTTCGGAGGAGTATGGTAACTAACATTGTGACACGAGAATTTTATATATAAGATATACTAGCGAGGACGGCCGACGTTGTCCCGTCCTGATTATAAAAAGAACCTTGACAAATTATATACTAAAACGTTCCTCAATAATCACTTTATCCACTGATGAAAACCGCATGAAAATCCGTTCAGTAGTTTTAGAGTTTATCACGAACAGACAGACAGACAGACGCGGTTGGGAACTTTCTTTTATACTATGTAATGATAATATAAGAATTTAATTCTAACATGTCTGTACTTTTATGATTTTTTGGAATAATATTGTTGCAGGTTGTTAGGAATAGGTAATAAAATATATTTCAATAATTTTAAGAAATTTTTGTCTGTCTGTTTGTATGACCACGCATCACTTTTAAAATACTGAGTTCAGAATAAAACCACATCAAGAAATTTATAAAGCATATCTTAGAGAGAATCATAGTCTTTGTTTTATTAATATTGGTATACTCTATCAAAAGTTATTGTAGTTTTAATGACGACGCGGCATAACTACGAGAGAAAAGTAGATAAGTAAATGGACTTAATACAGTCTGATGACTTTACTGATCACTGTTTTATACATAACGTTCCACGCGGACGATGTCACGGTCATAGCTAGTATTATATACGAGAATGAACTATGTAATACAGCAATATAGCATGTTATAATCTTGTAACTTTGAAGTTCTCCAGAGGAAAAAAACGATTTTGAAACATTCTTTATTGGTGATCCGCTCCTGTTGGTCTTAGCGTGATGCTAGCTAGCTTGATAAATAAGCTATCTAACGCTGAAAGAATTTTTGAAATCGGACCAGTAGTTCCTGAGATTTTCGCGTTGAACCAAACAACAGATGGCAGAACCGATGGTAAGCACAGTACAATCCCAAAACAATGGCGACCAACGAGTCACACTACCAATCGCCGGTCGCATGTGCGATCTCTTCACGTTGCGCTTGTGCCCCATGTCATAGGAAGGAGGAATTATTGGTTATTAATCAATAAAATGATATAATACAATGGTTTTGTATATTGAACTTTTATATATTGATCTGACTGATAAAACTATGGATGAATGTTAGATTTATAATATAATAATCACAATGAAAAATGCATTCCGTGCAATATTTTTGGTACTATTAGATAAGAAAGGACTTAATTCTAGTCCGAAGTAATTCTATAAATGCCAAAGTGAGTTTGTTTGTTTGTTACACTTTCACCAATTAAGCACTAAACCAAACATAATGGAATACACGTTGTTTATGGCTGAGAAAAGAACATCGGCTGTCTGAAAAAAAAAATACTGTTTCCCGATACCGAGCGAAACCGCGGGCAATAGCTGTAACACGTTTATACATGTAGACATCGTTGTCTTAATTTTGATGCAAAAGCAGTAGTAATTATTTTATATGTTAGAAAGGTTTTTTTTCTCTGTTTTTTAACGAGTCTTCAGTACATCCTAGATGACTATGCCAGCCTCATAAGGTAACTCACTTGGGTTAATGTATCATTATGCTTGATTCTCACAATTAGAAATTATGGAAACAAATTTATAGAATACTCTTTTTTTTTCTTCTTTTTTTATATCATTGGTGGCAAACGAACAGGTGGGTCACCTGATGTTAAGTGATCACCACTTCTGTCTGTCTGTCTGTCTATAGACATTTACAACACCAGGGGAGTCGCAAGTGCGTTGCCAGCCTAGGTTAGGAGGAGGAGCAAAGGAAGGGGGAAGGGGAAGAGAGGTGGGCCTCCGGCGCTCTCACTGACCGAACGAAATGCAAACAATGCAAACACTGTTACTTCACGTCGGTTTTCTGTGAGAGGGTGGTACTACCCCGGGCGAACCGACCCATTCATGCTAAAACCAGTAATAGCTTCAGTGTGGCTCTACCACCATCTACCTATCTAACCACATCACATACAGGATTTCCCAATACAATATTCACCTTTCCAAGCTCTCTCCAGGACTCCAAAAGCATTTTTTGGCGTAATTCTTTGGTTCGGCCACATTCCCACAACATATGATAAAAATCATCCGTAGACTGGCAAACTTCACAAAGCGGAGATATTTTTTCCCTATCATAAAAATGTATTTATTATACGGCATGTGACCGACCCGGATCCTGAACGCTGCAATCAGTTCCCATCTAGAAAGCCTAGCATGGTCAAACCAAGGAGACTCCCATAACTTAACTTCAAACGTTTTATACCAAATACCGCTGTCTACAGAAGTCCTATCCATGTGTTCCCTCCACATGGTGGAAACAACACGCCTCGCTAGGGGTAAGAACTGTGTAGCCAGGGGCTTACATAGCACGTCCTTACCATTAACTATGGCTCTATTTGCAAACTTATCTACTATATAGTTATTATCTATATACATATAATAAAAATGTAACTGACCGCTGTCTGTACATGAAGTATATATGAGAAAAACTATTATTAGGGGTCTTTATAAATGCAATAGAACCCAAAACAATGATTTTTAGAATTTTTGTCTGTTTGTCTGTTTATCTGTTTGTCTGTGCGTTTGTGCACGCTAATCTCAGAAACGCCTTATCCGATTTAGATGTGGTTTTCACTGATATATCGTGGTAAGCTTTACTTAACATTTAGTGTTTGTTTCATGTCAATCGGTTCATAAATAAAAAAGTTATGCCAATTTAAAGAATCACGTCGAACATTTGTTAAACTATCTATCTACTATTCTTTCTCTGTTCAGTAGCATTGACTGAAACTTTACTAAATTTCATAATAAAAATAATGGTCTATATAAAATTACGATTATCTATACATATAATAAAAATGAAGTGTCTGTATGTAATATCAAAATAAAATTTTTTCACTGATTGGGTATGAAAGTATACACGCTTCTGATAACAAAAATGCAATTTTTAAAATTTTTGTCGGTCTGTCTGTCTGTCTGTTTGATCCGGGTAATCTTCGAAACGGCTGAACCGATTTTGTCGGGAATTTCACTGGCAGATAGAGAAAATTACAGCGCGTTACTTAGGCTACTTTAAATTAGACTATCTGTTAACCGCGGCTTCGTCTGCCATGCTATCTTCAAAACGATTCGATCGATCTTCAGATCACTTTCACTGGCAGATAGCTGATCTTATAAAAAGTAATTTAAGCAATTTTAGTTTATACTAGCTGTTAACCGTGGCTTCGCCCGCTGTGCTATCACCAAAACGGTTACATCGATTTTCACGGGACTTTCAATGGTAGATAACGAACCTAATAAAAAGTAATTGTGGTTATTCTATTTTAGGCTAGCTGTTACCCGCGACTTTGTCTGCATGAAATTTAGCAAGATTTCAACTTATTCTTTATTTTTAATGACAGAAATAATTATCGGCTTATTGTTTACAATTCGACATTATAATTATTAATAACATTAATGATATAGAGGTCTTCCTAATAAGAGTATTACGTAAAGAGTTCCATAATACAATTTGTTGCGGAACAGACAAGCGTTTATTTTTTGTATAGTCACTAAATCTTAATTATAATAAGGGCAATGTATATTAAATGTAATGTAAATATAAATCTTTATAATAATATTTTTAGTTATTGTTTCAATAGTTCCTTATACAGTGTAAGTGAGCACTGAGGTAGTTATATGGTTGGTTATGGTTCCAAATATTATGCTGATGACAAACCTCATTTGGCACGCTCTTTGTATTTATATATCTAATGTACACGTTACATGTTACTTTTAGTGGCGTGCGCGTCGTACTTACAATTGTCTTTAAAGAGCGTTTCTGTAATTGTACATAGTCTCACAATTCTATAATTCTTTAATACGATTTAAAAAAAAACGCGTGCGGAGCTGCAGGTACAGCTAGTCTACTATATAGTTATTTAGAACTCCTATATGTGATGGTATCCATTTGATTTTAATATTAATATTACAACATTGTAAATCATATAATAATTTTGAGGACTCATAAGCTACTGGTATGCCGTTGCTGGACGAAGCACTTCGAGTAAAATGTTGTAATTTTTTTTTTTAATTTATTAACGGCAACAAACAATTGTACTCAAAAATACATGTAAACGATATTCCATAAAAAAACAACATAGTTCTTAGAGAACAATCCGCTCCGCCGCCCACGAATTAAGTATACAGATAACTTTAGGGCAGTAAATAAAATCAAAACAATTGGTAGTTAAAGATTAAACATGAAATACAGTACGAGGGTACAATGAAATAAAATATACATAACATAAAGATGTTATGTATATTTTGTAATGTACTTCTTGAGTCAGAAAAAATTACTACTTTTGAGACAGAAACTCGTTTTATATAATGCAGTTCCTCTTTTATTGCTGCTAATTCTGCCCTCATTATACATCCTTCTTTACACGATTTCAATTGGATATTAACATTAAAGAGAGCAGCACCCACACCCCTTGTTGACTTCGACCCATCAGTAAAGATCATACAATAACCGGTATAGTCAATGTATATTAAGTCACTTAATTGGTGTTAGAAAGTTATAATAAAGTTCTATAATTGGCAAGTTACTTAAATAGAAATATGATAAAAGTCGATATATCATACAAGACCCTTCTAGGACAAATTTATTTTACTTCCACGTACATATCAGCCTTTCATTCCGATGCCACTCGAGCACTTTCGTGTCATCTAGTTTATTACAGTACGACTTATTGGGGCGGATTTCATGTTTTTCGATAGCCTAAAGAAATAACGATTCGTGCTTTTATATTCTTTTAATGTATTATGTTAGTTACATTCGGGTGAATTACCGATCAATAAGTATGTACGAAGACATTTTAAGAATGGAAAATATACATATGTAAATGGGTTTTTTTCGAACTGACTACACTGTTAGCCTGGCAAGGCCTTTACAGTTTCACCAGACTACTAAGGTGAGCGCTTAAGGCACTCAGCCGATTCTATTCAGACAACTAGCTCAAGGGACCGAAAGTAACAATGCTTGTATTGTTGTGTTTCGTTCGGTCAGTGAGAGCGCCGGAGGCCCACCTCCCCTCCCCTCTCTTCTCTCCTCTCCCTCTCCCTCCTATAACCCTTCCCCCCAAAGGGTGGCAACGCACTTGCGACTCCTCTGGTGTTGTTAGTGTCCATGGACGGTGGTGATCACTTAACATCATGTGACCCACCTGTTCGTTAGCCACCTATGATATAAAAAAAAAAATCTCGGTTAAACCATCTATACCTATTAGCTTCTACTCGTGACTTTGTCCGCGTGGAATAATGACTTGGGCTAACTAACACGCAGCGGAAGCTCTAAAAAGGAAAAAAAAACGATTTTGAAAAATTCTTCATTGTTGCTCCACTAAAAACAAAGTAATACTATGAGAATAGCTCCCTTCACGATACGGAAAACCTACTAAGAGATATAATATATTAAACTACGTAATGGATAAATAAGTATTCTTCGATAAATAGAATCATTAACACAACGGCAGACCTCTTTCTTTATAGAGGATGATAAAATGTATAAAACTGGGACTATATGACCTGTATAAAACTCAATAACAAATTACGTCCATCTACATTTATGAGACTTCGATTATTTACCCTTTTTTATACATAGAACTTTGTTCGTATTGGTACAGTGAAATATTGATAAAGTGGCAGACAAACCTAAGCAGATCAAGTAAAAAAGGTCGCATTGAGCGTAGTCATAACTGTATATTTAGTATTAAGTTTATAGCTTGAATGATCAAATAGAGCTATATTACAAGTGACGTATCACGTGAATATTACTACTACACAATATGACATGTTTTTTTTAATGATTTATCTACATGTTAGGGCTTAAAGTGGTAAAATAAGAGTTTTTTTTTCGAACTGACTACGCTATTGACCTAGCAAGCTTCATCGGACTACAGTATACGATTTCATTTTAGCAAATCATAAGCTATAAGATACAGTACAGGTAGATTTATGCAATTTATGATTAACTCTAGAATTTAAATATTCTCCACATGTCGTTACTAATTTTATTAAAAAAAAACTTACAGAATCAATTAATAGCACCATGATTTACGTAGATTTTTTACGGGATAAACTTTCGTAATTTGTTATGTCGATTAAATTTTTGATGAAATAATTGTTTGTAAATTACTTTGTGATAATTTATTATGGCCCTTGAGCAATAAATTGCACGTAATTTGATGTGAAGAGTGGACGAGACAGCGAGACGAGAACTGTTGCGCACGTCTCGAAGTCGGCCAGTACGGGCACGCATGCCCACAAGATTAATATTGCGTTAGGTATGATAAAATATAAACAGACAAAGAAGGTTGAACCTGTACTTACATAAATTTATAAAATCGTAATAAAGTTGATAATTTTATATTTATACTGATTGATTATTTTATATATCAGAAAATTAGTTGGCAAGACCACAATAGTAATAATCATGATCATTATAATAATAATAAATTAATCAGTCGAATTATATTATGAACTAAGAAGTATGACTATATTACCTACTAAAGCCTTGTAAAATATGACGCATATTACCGATGTGTGTTAAAATCATATGTATACTGGGCTGTATATAATATGTTTTCATACCATTCATATTCTATACTAGCTGACCCGTGCCCAATTCGTTGGGCGGGAAACATTTATAAAAAACTAATTTTTGTGAGTTAAATATAAAAGTGAGACATATGCTGTCTTTGACTTTTTTGTAGGCGTTATCAAGCTACATCTATTCTCTAGAACGCAATCATATATATCTCACTCATTGTTACGGCAGCGTTCGTAAGAAACGTTTTCGTTCGACCGTGTTTTCTCTGACTTTGCAAATCCGACTTCCAATAAAAATGTTTTTTTTTTTCATGTTATATATAGCTTATGATACTCACAAATAATGTGGCATTTTATTGGTAAAATAATTTTCATAATCGGTTAAGTAGATCCTGATACTACACCCTACCACGTCACAAACTCACAAACTTTACCTCTGTATAATATTAGTATAGATCATACTAGCAATTACTTACAACTTCAATCGCATTCATTATAAATATAAAAACGAATAACAATACAGTACTGTCGAGCACCATCTAGTAACGAGATATAGTTCTATTGCAAAGGATAACATAAAGACATTTTTCCATTAAAAACACTTAGATGTATAAATTTGTAAAATGATCGCTTTAGATCGGGTTAGAGTTTATTGACTTATGATCCAACTACCGTTTTTGTATATATAAATTATTAATACGTGAAGCCTAATCTTTGTATCCCTTTTTAACGGAATTGGGCGAACAGATGAACGTGAAACTTGGCATAGTTAAAGTTTATATATCTCGTTACTAGATGGTGCTCGACAGTACTGTATTGTTATTCGTTTTTATATTTATAATGAATGCGATTGAAGTTGTAAGTAATTGCTAGTATGATCTATACTAATATTATACAGAGGTAAAGTTTGTGAGTTTGTGACGTGGTAGGGTGTAGTATCAGGATCTACTTAACCGATTATGAAAATTATTTTACCAATAAAATGCCACATTATTTGTGAGTATCATAAGCTATATATAACATGAAAAAAAAAAACATTTTTCTGAACGGATTTTCGTGCGATTCTCATCAGTGAATAACGTGATTCATGAGGATGCTTTTGGTACAATTGTATAGTTATTGACAGAAAAAAACTCAGTTTGTAGGTGGTAGAGCCACGCTGAAGCTATTACTGGCTTCAGCATGAATGGGTCGCCTCGCTCTTGATAGTACCAACCTCTGATAGAAAACCGACGTGAAGTAACAGTGCTTGCATTGTTGCATTTCGTACGGTTAGTGAGAGCGCCGGAGCCCCACTGCCCTTTCCCCCTCCCCGTTCCCTTTATTCCCTCCCCCCAACAACTCTTCTGATGTTGCAAGTGTCTATGGACGGTGGTGATCACTAAACATCAGGTGACCCGCATGTTAGATTGCCTGCTATGATATAAAAAAAGTGCGTGCGTATAAAGTACACATGTCAGAAGTGAAACTTCTTTGGCGAACTAATTTATAAGTCTTGTTTATATTTATACAAATCTAAAACTTTAGATTTCCGAGACTTGAGAAATAGATGAAAAATCTGCGTTTACTGCAAATGACGTCACTTCCGTTGCATACCTGCGTGACGTTACATCTGTAAAAATTTTACCCTTATGCGCCTAAAGAAGTTTCACTTCAAAAATACATTAATGATCGAATTTCGACCACTAGCATTTTTTTTAACTCCAACAAAACTAATACAAACTTATAAATGGCATAATAAATTAGGTAACTATGTATGTAGGTGGTTGGTATACGCAAGGTGATTCCAAAATGCGAGGCACTGAGGCGAATCAGATTCAACCGGGCGTAAATACCTTACGATCTCGCTAATGGGTTGTTCAACAATTCTTTGTTACTTGATCAGTAGGATTTATTGCATAAACGTAATGTTAGATTAGATTTTATATATAGATTATTTAAATAAAATAGTAGTGGCGAAGGCTTACAGAGGTGGTGTGTGATCCTCACATACCCATAAAAAGTGTGTGTGTACTTATGTACACGCGTTAGAAGTTATACTTCTTAGGCGTAACAGGATAAAAAAAAATTCTTTCGCCTTATTCTACGTTTTTAGGAAAAACGACACTAACAATAGAAAAAAGGAATTTAATACATTGAAAGTTTTAATACAAAGAAACAAAATGTTGACTATACCTAACTTCAGGGTGTTGGTTTTTCGTGACGGTGTGCTCACGCATCGTAAAAATTTACTCTTATAATTTTTCCCTAACGCGCCAAAAAAAGTATAAATTAAAAAAAATCAAAGGGAAAGTCTACAAGAGACCGATCCGACCGGCGCTACTATACGCAAGAAAAATGCTGGACAGTCAAAAAGGTCCATGAACAGAAGTACATGCCAATCACTGACAAATGGCCGAGAACGGCCTCAGATGGTGTGGACATGTAAAAAGACGTAAAGAGGAGCATGTGGTCCAACTAGCTTTGAACGTAATAGAACGCAAAAGTGGTAGAAGCTGCCCACCTTCGACATGGTGGGCATATATCGCGAAAGATCTCAAGAGGAATCACTTGCAAGAAATGACAAGACAAGACAGATTGGCTTAACGCCAAAATGTGAGAAGACCCGACCTCAAATAATGTAAAAAGGGATAGACAAAAAAGAAGAAGAAAGCAATACAATACATACTATTCATAAATAATGCAGTAAGATCAGAGTAAAAGAATAAACTACTTGTAGTATCAATTCAACGCAGACGAGTTGACGCTAGATCCTTATGTTTAAAATCGATATCAAGTATGTCAAGTGTCAAGGTAACATTTGATTATATATGAATTTATGTTAAAGTAATAAGTGATAGTGACACATGATAGTTGTGTGAGATCAGATTGCGACTACCATACACTGTTACCCGCAATGGTAACATGCACTCCGAAATCTAGGAATCACGCGGAGTGACAGAGTGTCTCCACTCGACTTGATGGTTACTAACTGGCGAATGGAAAACTCGTCACAGTACCTCTGTTTTTATTTATCGCATTTCAAGCTCTATTAGAAACGTCGCTAGATTTAGAAGCCGCCATGACGGTGACAGTCGATGTATTGAAGATCTCTGAGTGACTGCTCGCTAAGATCCCACTGTTCTTACCATCAGTGCCGTAATATTTATTTTTTTAAACTGTTTCGGCAAAGCGACTTTACGGTACCTGATGGAAAGTACAGTACAGTCCATAATTAACGGCGACCGTCGGTGTTAAATAACAACGGCAGTCGTCTCTATCATGCCGACCTGCACATGTGCCTCTTCACGCCTCGTTTGAAGGACCCCATGTCATAAGAGGAAGGGAACACACTGGCTGGGAGGCTATTCCACATCTTCGCAGTATGACAAAGGTAAGAATTTTCGAACTTCTTTTCGAAATTTTGTCGTGGTACAATAAATAAAGCCTAAATAGCGTATATAGCCTAATATATAAATACCTAAATAGGTATCTACCTATTTACCACTATTACCACTACCACCTGGTAGAGCCACGCTGAAGCTATTACTGGTTTCAGGATAGGTCGGCTTGCCCGAGATAGTACCACCCTCTCACAGAAAACCGACGTGAAGTAACAATGCTTGCATTGCTGCGTTTCGTTTGGTCAGTGAAAGCACCGGAGGTCCACCTCTCTTCCCCTTCCTCCCCCTCCAACACAAACTGGCAACGCACTTGCGACTCCCCTGGTGTTGCAAGTGTCTATGGACGGTGGTGATCACTTAACATCAGGTGACCCACCTGACCGTTTGTCTCCTTCTTCTTCTTCTTACCCTTATCCCACATAAGTAGGGTCGGTACAACATGTTTGTCATGTTGTGGTATATGTTTTGGCTTAATTTTTACGATCGGCCGTCTGCCTGACATCAACCCTCCTTGGGATTATTTTGTTATAAATTTGTCCGTTTATCTCATATGACATAAAAAAAACAACCTTATTTTCTTTGACCCACTGTTTCGCTCAAACATATGTTTGTCATATCCCTCAGGAACAATGTTTATTTTTTGACAATATGTAAACTATGTCCTATTCTAATATCTCTGAACACGTATATACAAGATTTCATAATTTTCGGTTAAATAATTAAGACTTGAAAATGTAACAAATATTCGCATTACGGGCAAGACGGACGTTGTTCCGCCCTGATTATAAAAAAAAATCATTGACAAATTATATACGTAAACCTTCCTCATGAATCACTTTATCTACCGGTGAAAGCTGCATGAAAATCCGTTCAGTGGTTTTTGAGTTTATCGCGAACAGACAGATAGACAGACAGACACGGTACTTTGTTTTATACTATATAATATTTGTTATTGCAAAAAAGTTCTATGGAATACATTTATATAGTTTATATATCTATAGACCTTTTTTCGTCATAATATATATATATACATAACCAGTTGCCCAAGCGAACTTCGTAATGCCTTAATATTTTTACGCCTTTTTCTTTAGCCTACCTACCGTAAAAATATTAAGGCATATTAAGGTGTATATATATATATATATATATATATATACCAACCAATATACCAACATATGGAAAATTTTGCCATGAGACTGTTCGTTTTCCGGAATACAAACTGAGAAAGCGATATGTATAAAGCAAACTGCAGTAAAATGGCAAAATTACACACTTCAACTCTAAAATGAAAAAAAGCATCGTAATTACGGATGCGATCAAGATGCTAATAGCGTTCACAATTACAGAAAAAGATAACTGACTTGTAGGTTTTTCCGTGCAATTTTTCTCTCCATAAGAACCTTCCTCAGAGTTCAAGGAATAAATCAAATCAACAAAAAGATGGACAGATGATATAAAAAAAGTTGGTGGTTCATTTTTGCAAAGGAAAGCAAATGATAGGAAGAATTGGAAACAGCTGGAAGAGGCCTAAGTGTTAAATGATAGGTACACTAACTAAAAAAAATATTTAGTATGAGTAATAAAGGTTATAATAATAATAAAAAGTACTGTTAGGGACTTTTTGATAAGCATTTGAATAACAAATGTTTCACGATCTCGTAATGAAAAATAGGTAGGTGTATGTGTCGATCTAAAGTTATTAAAATGAAGGGAATTCAATGCGTTTCGGCAGTAAGGTTATAAATCGATGTACCCTACAATCCAATCAGTGGAAATACCGTAACTCGATAAAACAATAGCGATACAATATGTTCGGTTTCCCCCGAACGTAACTTACCTAACCATAAATCGTACAATGGAACTATTTCTACCATTTCTCGAAATGCGATGAATTTTTATGTAAAAGATTTATATGAAATATTTTTCCTTTACACCTCTCCGATATTATAAATGATATAATATTTACTTTGTATACATATTCATATCTACAAAGTTTTTAAAACTTTGTGATTCTTTACAAAGTCCAAATTTACCCGTTAATTTAGTAGAAGGATTTAGCAAAGAGTTGAACCTATATATTCTTCAACAAACACTTGAACCTATATCTTTTTAAATCAATTATGTAGTCTTAATTTTTTTCGTACATATATAGTTTAAATCATTACATCAGCCTTTAAGAGACCCTGCTGCACGTCCATAGGCCTCTTTCCGAAGAAAATTATAGGCCAATCAGTTTCTTTCCTTTACTTCCACCAAACTATAGATAAATTACGTAAATTTACTAATCAATATTGGTAATACTATCGGCTGATTATAAAGGAAAATATATAATCAGCCGATAGTATTACCAATATTGATTAGTAAATTTACGTAATTTATCTATAGTTTGGTGGAAGTAAAGGAAAGAAACTGATTGCAAGGTTCTGTTTTTATTTTATCTATTATTATTTTCTTTTGTTAGATGTTTGTTTGTTGTATAGATGAGGGCAGAGTGTTCTTTTTGAACAAACATTCAACAAAAATAAAGATAAATAAATGTTACTTGTCGGGGTTAAAGCAGACATTGAATTGACTTTACATTTTTTTTTATATCATGGGAGACAAACGAACAGATGGGTTACCTGATGTTAAGTGAACACCACCGTCCTTAGAAACTTGCAACAACAGGGGAGTCGCAAGTGCGTTGCCAGCCTGTATTTGGAGGAGAAGAGAGTATGGAAGTTGGAGATGGAGGAGTGGGGGGAGTAGGGAAGGGGGAGAGCGGAGAAGGGTAGGTGGGTATCCGACGCTCTCACTGACAGAATAAAACGCAACAATGCAAGAGCATTGTTACTTCACGTAGGCTTTCTGTGCGAGGGTGGTACTACCCTGGGCGAGCCGACCCATTCATGCTGAAACCAGTAATAGATTCAGCGTGGCTCTACCACCTATAAATTTATTTCTGGTATAGCATTTGACCACCACCGCGATGCATAGGTAGTTTATAAAATTTTGTATTTTTCTCGCGACCTCACTACCTTACTTTTCGATATACTCCAAATTACAAATTGCAATAGTTCTTCTATATCAAATTTATAGCGATCAGTTCACACATCAAAAAAGTCTAAGCGACATGCGTGATATTACAAATTTTACCATTTATATTAATTAATTTCTAAGTATTTTTTCAAACACAGTGCGTAGGTAAGTAAACTTTTTTGTTATTGATGACATACAGGCTGGTTGTAAAAAAAAATTTTTGTTTTGTTTTTTCATAAAATTTAAATTACTATGGAGAAGTGGGGGGAGTAGGGTAGGGGGAGAGCTGAGAAGGGTAGGTGGGTATCCGGCGCTCTCACTGTGATAGAATAAAACGCAACAATGCAAGAGCATTGTTACTTCACGTAGGTTTTCTGTGCGAGAGTGGTACTACCCTGGGCGAGCCGACTCATTCATGCTGAAACCAGTAATAGATTCAGCGTGGCTCTACCACCTATAAACTTATTTTTGGTATACCATTTGACCACCACCACGATGCATAGGTAGTTTATAAAATTTAGTATTTTCTCGCGACCTCACTACCTTACTTTTCGATATACTCCAAATTGCAAATTGCAATATTCCTTCTACATCAAATTTATAGCGATCAGTTCTAGGTATACCATCATCTATTTTATAAACATATGTAGCGTGGGTTAGAAGCCAATATGTTAAGAAATCTTTTACAATACAGAACGCGCCGTCTAAAATATAGGAAGAAAATATACTTTTTTTGTTTTAACTTTTTAAATATTAGACCGAGTTCCTGAATCTTTTATGTATATGTAACCTCATTCAAAACTTACTTTAATATATTATTAAAGGGAAAATACAAAGTTTCTATATAAATACTGTAAAATGATTCGCCAAAATCAAATTAATCTTTTATTATTCTGAACTTTGGAACATAAACTTTCAAGTCGTGGCAGAGAATGAAACACAGAAACCAGATTACACGCTTCGCCTTATACCCGTTTCACATATTTCTGTTATGTACGTTGCTTATACATTGTTATGCGTCATTGTGCTCGCTGGAGTGCATTTGTGTTCGTTCTTGCCTGCAACTGTGTATTCCTTGTAGGGTTGGGAACGACATTTCTCGAATTTAAAGTTACTAATATCACATAGATAAATAAGTTTTTTTAATTCCTCGAATTTGTCTAATTCTCTATGAGTTTTGAGGAAAGTACATTTTATTAACTTTCTACGGATCTTTCGGTGATTTCGAAATCCTTAACGTTTATAATTTCGATCTTCGTAAATTTAGACTGACGGTCTTTTATAATGTCTATCAGGTGAAAGGTTGAACGCTCGCTGTATTCTACGATATGACGCTTCATGGTCACATTTGACATATAAATAATAATATCAAAATAAATACTAATAAATAACCAAGAAAACCTAAGTTAAAGTTTGTTCTAAGACTTTCAAAGCTATAGCCACACAAGTTATAAACCTAGGTGCAATGACCGGTGTCGAAAGATACAATGGGCCCGGAGTTAATAACTTTCTATAATAAAACGGACAATAAACCCTTTTATTTTATTCCTGACTTTCAAGTGAAAGTGATATCACCCGACGGTCATTGACACTGTGCTTTAACATAGACACGTAGAGAATTCTGTACAATTTTTATATTTTTCTAGATGATTAGGTCAAATATGAAGCCCCTATTTTTTATTGATTTAGAACGAAAATCGAGTGCAGAGTACCCTCCATAAATATTGCTACTGTATAAACATTCAGCCTGTATATCTAAGATTAATCTGCAATATCATTATTGAAGTGATGATAGCTCACTGATAAGCGTGTACGGACACCGTGCCGTTCAACATTGGTAGGAATGCTTCCGAATATGTCAAGTCAAATCAGTTTCGGTGAAGGAAGACAGCGTCATGAAAGTAACACATGGTGTTTAAGGGCTTTCTTTAAGGGCTCGCATGACTAACTACGAGCCTTAAGTTGAAAATCTGCCACCAAGCCCCTATAAATGTGTCACAATAGCTGCAATTGAGAATCAGACTCGCCTTTAGGCTTAACATGTTTACTATCTTGGACCACATCGTCTTTTAAAACCAAATGAGATTGGGGTCAAAGGCTAAAGTATTACAAAATTCTTACTAAACCTGTTAAATATGACATTAAAACCGCCGCAAAAGGAATCTATTACATACAATTACAATAAATTATACCAGCAATGTAACTTCAAATATTTAATGAATGCAGTGTCTTTCAATTTTACTCGTGTTTTATTTTCGTTTATGATTCTTCGTTCTCACCTAGTTAGTATACTTTCGAATCTAGAGTTCCTATAGTAATTGGTCAGAACTTAAGTATTGTAGTGTGATGATATTGCTTAAATAATATACCATAAAATGCAAAAAACAATCTCTTTTACTTTCCGATATTGGTGTGGTTTTGTTCATTTTTAATTCATGGAACTAATATGAAAATGTTAACGTCAATTTCAAGAGAAACTCAAACATTATAACACTCCTGATGGTTCGAATCTACGAAGTGATCAATTTACTAGTTTTTACAAATCATAGACTGTACTTAACCAGTTTATTATTTAATAAAAACGTAAACATAAATGCTACTACATACAACTTCCCAACTATAGGTAAAAATACAGCGTCGCTCATTGGCATAAAATGTTACAATTAAAATTTCCTATTGTTTTTTTAAGTTTAATAAATCTAACGTTAAAACCACAGTCATTATAAGATATTAAATTCAATTAATTATAAGTAATTATGTTGGGAAAAATATTAAAAATTATCGGTGTTATTACAAAATAGTTAAATACGTATTGAATACTTGCTTTAAAATGGTTTAGAATTAAATGCACCGCGGTTGCTGATTGTTCGCCATTTTGCTCTTTTGTCTCGCTTTGGTTACGTTAGGTTAGACTTGCGAAAAACGATACCGTGAACTAGTCTCGGGCGAGCGATGTTCTTTAATTCGAAACCTTTTTAAAGCAAGTATAAATAATACGTATTTAACTTTTTTGTAATAACACCGTACAAGTTTTGTGTTCTTTACAGAATACGCAACATTTTTTCGGTTTTGAGTTACGAGTTTCCTACATTTTTATATGCAGCCTAACCAAAAAATGGATTCCTTTTGTGTTACATTGATGTTATTGTAACATCTTTTTCTGTCGCTCCCAGATTTCCACGACAATATAACGACCTGGTTGTAAAAGGTCTTACAATAAATAACTCTGGCAACAATTTAGTGCAACTATTCTTAATTGTATCTTCTATATTATCATTATATTCTGTATTGTGTAATGAATCTGTATTGTATGATAAGTACTGTAATCGACTGTAATTAGTGGCGTAATTAATCTATCACGTTCCTGTTGACGATTCTTTTCTGATAAATAAATAATTACTATGTAATGTTTGTGTTGGAAATGAAAATTTTAGCGGCTGTACCCATATAATTATATCGATAGTTATTTATCGATAAATGTCCAATCCCTAACATTCGTGGTGGAGGGCGCTCGAGCACGGCCGCGACTACGTAGGAGTACGATTCATTTGTCTCACGGCCGCTTGAATTGTCTCCTTGGTATAGGCCGTGCCAACACGGTCTAGATCAGCACGACCCGTCGAGATATGTATGATAAATGCTGTAAATATGAATATAATTTTGTTTTAATTACCTATATCTTCTATATCGATTTTCGTGAAAAAAATTGTTGCAGGTGTCTAGGAATAAGTAATATAATACATTTCAATCATTTTTAGAAATGTCTGTCATGAATAGCATGATAAAGCACATTCTTGGGAGTAACTTAATCTTTGTTTCATTAAAATCGGTCCACTATATCACAAGTTATTGTAATTTTAACGACAGCTCGAGTTAAGTACGAGAGATAAGTAGTAATTTTTAACTAATTTGGCTGAACGCGCTAATCTCTTCAAACTTCAAACTCTGAGAAATAGTTCTATATTTTTCCTACATACAATAGTACTACAAGAACATTTCTCAGGTTCAGGTTTCCCCACGATGTTTTCCTTCACCGTCAGTCGATAGTGTTCCAATTTAAATTAGTAAATGTACGCGAATTCCGAAAAATTCGTTGGTACATGCCGGGGTTCGTACCTGCGGACATCGAAATGATATTCCACCGGTCAAACCACTAGGCCACCACGACTAGGATATATATCGTCACGTTAAGAGTAGGATCGGTAGCAGTAGGAGCGGAGTACTAATGAAGAATGTTTAAAAATCGTTTTTTCTCCTATTAAGAGCTTCCGCTGCGTGTTAGCGTTAGCCCAAAGTGACTATTCCACGCAGACGACGTCGCGAGCAGAATCTAGTATAAAAATAATTCTGTAAAAAAGAACATCTATATTTTAGCAGACCTAAATATTTTACAACCGAGTACTTTTCACACCTGTCTATACGTTTCCTTAGTTCTTCTAAACTGCCCAACCGATTTTGGTACGGTTTTTACTGTCGCTTAGAGAATTTCTTACAGAAGGTTAGTACGTTAAACACATGTATGTTATATTTGTGTAAAATAGAGAAAATTCGACGTATTGTAATAAAGTCACAAGAGAATAAGTTTTCGAACGCTTACCGAGGTAATGTTTGCTAAACTTTATGACTTTTTTTTGTTAATTGTAACACGGCAAAATGACTGCCCTATGCCTGATGGTAAGCACAGTACAAACAACAATGGCGATCAACGGGGGAGAATCTATCCATCGCCGGTAGCTGCTGTCATGCCGGCCTACGAAAAGCTGGATATGAAACACGACCCGCAGAAGCGAATCACTATGACGGGCTTTTTCGCCATATACATGGTGGTTGCGACCCAGTCGGGCTGTTAAACCCTAACACCCCGCTTTCGCCATTGCCTCGTTCGTTATTCAGCAGGGTGCACCACGTGCAGGTGAGGTTGGCTTGGCTGTCTCAAGTCTTATGATGTTATTCGACACCCCTTACACCCCAATAACTTACATAAAAATAATGTATTACAAGTATGTACAGCATTCCTACAGGAAAGTCCACGTTAGTATCTATCTATTAAGGATATCTGACAACGATCCTTTTAAATCTCCTACATATTATTTTAGAAAAAGTGAATGTGTCCTTATGTACACGCCTTAGAAGTTATACTTCTTTGGCGTAACAAGATAAAAATCTTTTCAATATTTTTATCTTCTGCCTTATTCTACGTTTGTAGATAAAACAACACTAACAATAGAAATAGTTGACTATATTTAACTTCAGGGTATCTGTTTTTCGTGACGGTGTGTGCGCGCATCGTAAAAATTTACTCTCATCATTTTTCCCTAACGCGCCAAAAGAAGTATAACTTCAAAATTATTGCTTACCCTATTTTAAGCAATCTAGTATTAAAACTTATCCAATGAAATGTTTTAATTATATTAGTTATTAAATGTAGAACAAAATTATCATTACGGCATATCATAATAAAAAAAATCTTGTGTTTAGATTCTTTAGCTTCTTACGTAGCTTTAATGATTTTGGAGAACTCTAAATAGTAAAGCGCTATAAAATGGATCTAAATCGTGTAGATAATTATGTCATATTAATAAATCGTACTCATACGAAGCCAGGGCCGGTCGCTAGTTACAAATAAATTAAATCAAAGTACCTGTGAATTATTTCAAAGGAAAGGTGATGGTGGTGTGCACGTTATCACAAATCGAAACATTACCAATCGCGCTCGCCGAACACTACCGCGGCCTGCTTGCGTTATTTATTTCTCAAATCTAACCAAACCAAAATAAAAGAGCAAGCAGTCCAGTAAAAAAAAGGAAATTCTATCTTAAACTCTATATCAACCCATTTTCCATATAAATATTACTGAATACTTTGTTTAATAGTCTTTTGGAATCTAAAGTGTTTTAAAGGGCTGCATTTGAAATTCGCATCTTGATATAGAGATTGAAGGTAATAGGATCAGCGGCGGAAAGGAGTGATTTCCCCTCCCCGCGGAGAGTCATAGTTACTAAGATATTTATGATCAAAGTTTTGAGGTTATGTGTCATTTCCGAACAATCATTGGTAATTTTGTATTTTAAAGTAAAAACAAAACATTTTCGTCGCGGTTTGGTTTGGTTAGACTTGCGGAAGAAATAACGATGTATTTAATACACAAGTACCAAATAATTATATATTACTAGCGGGCCCTGCAGACGTTGTCCCGCCCCCGATTATAAAAAAAATCCTTGACAAATTATATACCAAAACGTTCCTCATGAACCACTTTATCCACTGGCGAAAACTTCTTGAAAATCCGTTCAGTAGTTTTTGAGTTTATCGCGAACAGACAGACAGACAAACGCGGTAGGGGGCTTTGTTTTTATACTATATAATGATTTTGTGTATGAAAGATTGAGTAGATATTTAATTATGTAACAAAATATCAAGAAATACTAGAAGTATTTATTACAGACGATGTGAGATGATGTGATTTATTTTTTTCCTGGGTAACAACTCATTTTTTCGAGATGACAAAACTATATGTACTTTTGTGTACCCCTAATAACCTGCATACAAAATTTCATGATGATCGGTTAAGTATTTAAGTGGTGAAAGCATAACAAACAAACTCACTTTCACGTTAGAATTTTGTCAGACGAACAAAAACTCAGAAAGAAATAATGATTGTTAATAAATCTCAAAGTATAATAATACAATTATAAAATTGTTAGTGAAGTTTTCGAGGTAAAACATTTTGAAAGTCAGAAAAAGTGAAAAGAAACCGTATCATATTACAGAGGTCGTTAGTTCGAGAAATCTTTATTGCTCAACTTTTCAGTTGTTACCGAGTTAGAAACTTGATATATATAATTATAAAATGTTACAAAAAGAAAAGGTTGAGTCTTTCGTCTTATTACTTAAAATATTAATTTTAATTGAACTAACTTCGTTTGGCTTTTTGCAACAAAACAGAAATTAATAGCAAATTATTTAATGTTCGTTTTAAAACATGACTTTACTCTGTTAAACAAATCACTCATTATTTTTTATTTTTTTATTGTAGCACGGCAAAATGACTGCACTGTGCCTGATGGTAATAAGCACATTGCAATCCAAAAACAATGGCGACCACCGAGTGACACACAGTATTCATCGTCGGTCGCCGCTGTCATGCCGACCTGCGAAAGGCTGGATATGCACAGGCTGATCCAGAAACGCGACCCGCAGAAGCGAATCACTATGACGGGCTTTTTCGCCATATACATGGTGGTTGCGACCCAGTCAGGCATTAAAACACTACCACCCCGCTTTCGCCATTGCCTCGTTCGTTATTCAGCAGGGTGCACCACGTGCAGGTGAGGTTGGCTTGGATGTCTCAAGTCTTCGATGTTATTCGACACGCCTTACAACCCTCATGTGCCTGTGATTGTCACATATGTAATAAAAAAAATCTGTTATTGTGACACCCTGTATTCGAGGGCAGTTTACAGACCTCGTATATAGAAATCAATGACTATTTTAGCACAGTCGTACTACGCAAAGATGAATTACGTGGAACATGTCTGAGAGATATAAAAAAATACAATATAAAATTAATATTTACCAAGGTAATAAATTATAGGGGTCTGCCATTGTTCGCGCGTAATGTAAAAACTACTGGATAGATTTCAATTCATTTTTTTTAAAAAACTCAGAAAGAAATAATGATTGTTAATAAATCTCAAAGTATAATAATACAATTATAAAATTGTTAGTGAAGTTTTCGAGGTAAAACATTTTGAAAGTCAGAAAAAGTGAAAAGAAACCGTATCATATTACAGAGGTCGTTAGTTCGAGAAATCTTTATTGCTCAACTTTTCAGTTGTTACCGAGTTAGAAACTTGATATATATAATTATAAAATGTTACAAAAAGAAAAGGTTGAGTCTTTCGTCTTATTACTTAAAATATTAATTTTAATTGAACTAACTTCGTTTGGCTTTTTGCAACAAAACAGAAATTAATAGCAAATTATTTAATGTTCGTTTTAAAACATGACTTTACTCTGTTAAACAAATCACTCATTATTTTTTATTTTTTTATTGTAGCACGGCAAAATGACTGCACTGTGCCTGATGGTAATAAGCACATTGCAATCCAAAAACAATGGCGACCACCGAGTGACACACAGTATTCATCGTCGGTCGCCGCTGTCATGCCGACCTGCGAAAGGCTGGATATGCACAGGCTGATCCAGAAACGCGACCCGAAATTAATGAAATAAAAAAAGTATGATACATAAAACAACATACAAGAGAAGCAATTGCAGGCGTGTCTAAAATATATATGAAACTCAAATTGGATGCAAAACCTAAATAAAGAGTATTTTAAAAGAAAATAACATTTCACTTGTTCTATTATTCGTTTGAAAATAATCATGAATCACAACATTGTGCAGATATCATCCATTCTACGCTAACGATCGAAATATGAACGAAGAGTCACAGTTAAAACCTAACCCAAGAAACGTGACCACTGATCGAAATGGGACCAAATAGTGCAATCCAAATATCAACGATGAATTACGTGGAACATGTCTGAGAGATATAAAAAAATACAATATAAAATTAATATTTACCAAGGTAATAAATTATAGGGGTCTGCCATTGTTCGCGCGTAATGTAAAAACTACTGGATAGATTTCAATTCATTTTTTTTAATTCTACATCTTAGATAATTAATTCTTAACTAAAAAACATTACAATATTTTTATTTTATAAGGTTATAAGTAACATTTTTTATAAGCACTACCTACTATTTGAAAGATTAAATCAATTTAATGTAAGCAAATAATATTTTTTCTTTTAATATTTCTCGTGTTGTTTCCTCTGAACATCAAAATAAAGTTAAGAGAATAAAATAGCGCAAACGAAGTCGTCGATATCAGCTAGTTATAAATAATCTTTACTTAGAACGTGTGGCTAATAAAGTAAACGTGATCAGATAGTTACAATTAACACTTAAAGATGAACTAACGATCGAAGTCTGAGCGAAAAGTCACAGTTAAAACCTAACCTAAGAGATGTCACTACCGATCGTAGTGTGATCGAATAGTACAATTCGGCGATTGTTATGCATATGGTAAGTATAAGGGACGAGTCAACAACAAACTGTTTTTATATCTAAATTAAAGAAAATCCCTTTTTATCGAAATAACATGTATAATATGTATACACAAACTCAATAGAAAAAAAACAAAGAAATATTTTATTCATAAAGCACAACATACAATACAAGTATACAAGAATGGACAAAAATATGCATATCTGTGCATTATGAAATGGTGTCCAGCTAAAAAAAAGTGTGTGTGTACTTATGTACACGCGTTAGGAGCTATACTTCTATGGTGTAATAAGATAAAAATCTTTTCAACAATTTTATCTTACGCCTTATTCTACGTTTGTAGAAAAAAACGACAATAATAATAGAAAAAGTTCGTGACGGTGTGCGCGCACATCGTAAAAATTTACTCTCATCATTTTTCTCTAACGCGCCAAAACAAAGTATAACTTCAAAAACCTGGATAAATTACGAGGATATACATAAACCTTCCTCATGAAACACTTTATCTACTGGTGAGAACCGTATGAAAATCCATACAATACGTGGCAAAGGGCTTTTATAATATGTAGTGATGAACATAACTTCAATTGACAGATAGATGTCATGTACACTAATTATGCTAGTCTCTTAAAATGTTTGTTCACTTATCATCTAAATGCTTAAAATGTAAAAAAAGGTTTTCCAAAGCTAAATGGGTCATTATTTTTTATTTTCCTACGCGTTGTAGATTCTTTTGAAGCTGAAAATTAAGAAAACAACAAAGCCAAAAAAATGTTCATCATTTTGGCGTAAAGCCCTATATAAATACTATGATGTTATTTTTGAGTTTGGCGTGCGATATGTAAGGTACGGAATACTGCTATACCGATCACCAAGAAAGTTAAAACATATTTAAGTTTTTCATGGAGAAAATATATTATCCATGCATCCATTGCATTGTGAATATTTTCTAAGTATAATATAAAATTCAAAAACAACAAAGCCCAAAAAAATGTTCATCATTTTGGCGTAAAACCCTATTTAACTATTGTGTTATGCACTTTTTTCGTTTGGCATGAGATATGTAGAAAGAAAGAAATATTTTATTCATAAAGCACAACATAAAATACAAGTATACAAGAATGGACAAAAATATGCATATCTGTGCATTATGAAATGGTGTCCAGCCCAGCATATGCTAGCGTTATGAGAAACACTAAGCGCTGATTTTCAGATGGAACCCAATGCAAGTCACGGTGCGAAAAAAAAATTAAAATATGAATTAAATTTATAAAATATAATATATATAGGGAAAGTAAGTAACGTACAAAAAAGAGTACGGTACATAAAAAGGTAATAATATATATAGGGGAAATTAATGAAATAAAAAAAGTATGATACATAAAACAACATACAAGAGAAGCAATTGCAGGCGTGTCTAAAATATATATGAAACTCAAATTGGATGCAAAACCTAAATAAAGAGTATTTTAAAAGAAAATAACATTTCACTTGTTCTATTATTCGTTTGAAAATAATCATGAATCACAACATTGTGCAGATATCATCCATTCTACGCTAACGATCGAAATATGAACGAAGAGTCACAGTTAAAACCTAACCCAAGAAACGTGACCACTGATCGAAATGGGACCAAATAGTGCAATCCAAATATTCTCATTTATATAGAGGGCATAGCAGATAAATCAACAACAAATCGTTTTTTAATATCTAAATTAAACAAAACCCCGTAATCTGAACATTGTGCAGATGTCACCCATTCTACGCTAACGAGCGAAGTATGAACGAAGAGTCACAGCTAAAACCTAACCCAAGAAACGTGACCACTGATCGAAATGTGATCAAATAGTGCAATATAACTGCTCTCATGTGTATAAAGGATGTAGCAGATGAATCAACAACAAATTGTTTTTTATATCTAAATAAAACAAACCCCCGTAACCTCAAGATTGTGCAAATGTCACCCATTCTACGCTAACGATTGAAGTATGAGCGATGAGTCACAGCTAAAACCTTTTTTTTTTTT
>MU161333.1:12374-41441 GCA_015888305.1 Antheraea pernyi | reverse complement strand
TGGTCGACATTCGACCATAGTTCATTGATTTTTTTAAGTTTGAATTTTATTAGGGTTAATATCATTGTTGAATGTAGAATAAAAAAGGGTAATTGGAACGTAAGAGTAAAATAATACATACAGTCGAGCATAGCAACCTCCTACGCAACCTTTTTTGAAGTCATTTATTGACAGATGTTAAAATGTCTTTTTTATTTACATGTGTGTATATGTTGTGTAAAATTGAAGCAGTACTGTGAGTAATGCATATTTTCATTAATTTACTGTACTTCTAATGCATTTTATATAAAATAAATAGCTTTCTGCATTTCTCCTCCATATAAACTTTAACTATGCCAAGTTTCACGTTCATACGTTCGCCCAATTCCGTAAGATTAGGCATCACGTATTAATATATACATTTGAAAGTGTAGAGATTTAATAGCTATGAATTATATATGGTATGTATTTTTATTTATATTATATGTAATGATATATGAATTCATTTTTTTTTTTTTCATTTTTACTTCATCTTATTTACAGGTGTACGAGTACATCAACATAAGGAATACCTTTTAATACCAATTAACGTATATTTTTAAAATGTAATATCATTAAAAATAATTTATATTCAAATGGCAATTTTAAATGAAATTAGTACTTAAAAATAATCAATAATATATTTTCTGTTTCTATACGAGGCACCTTTTTGCTTCCGTCCCTCGATCTCAAGGTAGGCTGCATGAAACGGAAAGAATAGTACAATTTATAACAGAATTACCTTTGCTATATATATTTAAACCATTATTAAAAACCTTGCAGTAATCGCTGTACTGGCTAATATATTAGTAAAAAGACAAATTTTGAGTCCTCAGAAGAAAAACAGTCTTGTAACGAGTCTTGTAATAACGTCGTAAACAACAGTTTGTAGTTTTATGCTCAATTTCTGGAAAAAGTAGACAAGATCAACTTTTTATCTAGTTTCGTTAAATTTGAATAACTAAAAAAAACGAATGTTTATTACGTTAATAAACTTATATTCAGTTCTTATTACTCCATTGTTGTTGAATATTATAACTTTTCTTCGCGTCGATGATTCACCTTATTAAAGCAAGCGTGGCAGTTTTTTTTTCTAATGTTACTCATACAGCCAACCGGAATTAATCATCGCACGAATATGTTTCTAAAATCATCTTCAGGTTCCAGTTCGGCGCACAGCCTTTCGTAAGGCACAATGTTTTATGCAATCACATTTTTACCGTGACCGTCTCACGGCTTATCGAATATTTTAATACAATGATACAGCAATGAAAGGAAATAATGCAATCCCGTTCATAATGGGACATCCTATGACACGGTTTTCATTTGTTTTCCATTAGAAACAAAAGCCGAATCGATAGAGAGGTGTCACGGCGAACGAAGCGTTTCATGGCTGCCCTGAATACTATATCCAAATCACATTATAACGATTGTGTATAATATAACTATAATTACACACTCCATTTATTAAAAATTATTTCTCTGTAAACCGGTAACCACTCTACATGGCCTAATACAAATAATATTATAGCTAAATAGCTGTAATATCATTGCCTAATACAGATCTTAAACATTTCTTAAAATTATTCTAAATATAATGCGCTCAGCCGTGTCTATATCGCAATTTATTTTATACTTTATTCAAAGTGTAACTTTTTCCATCGCCTCAAATGTTTTCATCCGTCTATCGCATGTCGCATTACACCCGGCCCGCGGCCACAGAGTTGAGGTAAAGTGAAAGGCGCTCGGCAGAGCAGCCAATTCCAATATGTGTATCATCTGAATTATTGTATTTATTCTGTATTTCGTATTTTCATACGCAGATCAAAAATAAAATGTATAGTCATTGGCATCGTGCTTTCATAAAACTACACTTTTTTTTTCTAGTTATAACGTTTACCTATTACGTTTTTATTAAAATGGCAAATACAACTGCGATGTATTTTCAGCGTTAGATTAGTGATAGCTTGCTAAGATTCCATATCGATCGATGTGTGTAGGTTGGAATCCGTACAGTAAGGCAGAGTTTTTAGTGAAGAAAATCATCGTGATAAAGCTCGCTAAAAGCCTCAAGTTGAAGATATGTCGCTGCATTTGTAAGCCAATTGTCTACGTATATCGTCATTTATCATCAGGCGGGATTGAGGGTAAATGTTACCCTCCTAATCTACAGTGTTAAAAAAACGGTGACTGATTACTTGGCAATGAATAAAATCGTCCGATCGATGACCAAATACTCCATCAATTCCTCCCAACTCCCTCCGTCCTACATAGATATGTTTGTCCATACTAATAGCTCTACCGACCTCAATTCCAGGTATTATAGTTATTGATGACAGTCAAAACCGTTTCTCTTTATGAATGATACTATTTTATTAAATTTGAAGTAAACTACCAGTGGATTAATTTTAATTATTATATTATATTAGGCGTACAACTTTGCTTCTGCCATTTTTTTCCGAAATTCGAGGCTTTATTGTAAAAAACTAGTTATACATTTAGGATTCAAAGTATCGTCCATCGCTTGCCACTACTTTATCTCATCTTTCGGGCAGCGTATGAATCCCGCGTTGAAAAAATCGATCATCTTTTGAAGCGATCCAATTTTTTACGTCTTCATAAGATCGGAAGTGTTGGTCAGCCAGGCAGTGTGCCATTGATCGAAACAAGTGATAGTCCGAGGGAGCAACGTCTGGACAATACGGCGGGTGGGGTAGGGCTTCCCATTTCAACGTTTCCAAGTTCGTCTTGACCAGTTTCGCAAAATGGGATCGAGCATTGTCATGCTGTAAAATCACTTTATCATATCTCTCGTTGTATTGCGGCCGTATGTCTTTTAATGCTCGGCTCAAACGCATTAATTACGTTCGATAGCGATCGCCTGTGATTGTTTCACTCGGTTTTAACGGTAACGGTAACAACTCATAATATACTACGCCAAGCTGGTCCCACCAAATACTGAGCATAACCTTGGAATCAAAACCTCCCGCAAATGACGAGAATTTGGCTTGTAAGCTGACATGTTTAAGAATAACTTTATTATGCAGACACAAATTGACTAATATTTCGATGGCGTTATGTTTACAAATACCTAAGCTTATTGTATGACATCTATGATCTATTTATTTCGACTACCACTTACTACTATAGCCATCTATTGAAAACGGCGGAAGCAAAGTTGTACACCTATGTACACACAGATGAACATTTTCATTGTACAACATTGTAAAATATACTGTACTATCTAAAGAAGCTGAAAATGATAACATCATATGTCTAGAAGAAAACCGGGGTCTAGCTCGCGACTACACCTGCCTGTGCGGTCCGATGAACAAAAGACAAAGCCAACAGATTTGGGCATCAAGATAAGTTAAATTACTTTTTTCCCACGTTTTGGTGGTAGGGCTTATTGTAAGTCCGCCGCCCGCTAGCTACCACCCTCAAGTTGATAATTTGTCGCCGAGCACCTGTCGGTGTGTTTCCCGCACACGCACTGGAGAACCAGTCATCCTCTACGTTTAGTGTGTTTAGTGTTTAGTGTTCTTGAACCACATCATCGCTTAATATTAGATGAGGTTGTGCTCAAACACCTATAAAATAAAATTAAAATGTTAAGCCCTAAATATGAATCATCTGGAATCAATAGATATACGAGTATGTCAAAGCTGCCATGTGGTTGAGCGGTTTGACCGGCCGAGTATCGATTCGATGTCCGTAAGCTCGAACCCTTCCGTACCGTCCAATTATTCAGAATTTGCGTACATTTGCTAATTTATTTTGGTAACACTACTGGTTGTGGGCGAAAGAAATATTGTAAAGAAACCTGAACCTGAGAAATGATCCTGTAGTACCAATGCACGTGGAAAAATATTAGAACTGTGGGTTTTTCATGTTTAATATGTATAATACTAGCTGATTATCGTGACTTCGTCTACGTATCTTCTTATAGTTCCAACAGTTGTCGTTATACTTATATTTCAACCAATTTACAAAAACTCTTAACAAATTATATACCTAAACCTTCCTCGTTAATCACACTATCTATATATGAAAACCACATGAATATTCGCTCGAGTTTATCACGAATAGGTAGACATGGTGGGGCGGACGCGCGCTTCGGGACGTACACCGTTGACGCCGTCCGCCCGGTCCTGCGAGATTGGATAGGGAGGGAGTTTGACTCCCTGACGTTCCGACTGGTGCAGGTGCTCACCGAACACGGTTGTTTCGGGTGGCACCTGCACCGGATCGCACGCAGGGAGCCGACGGCCGCCTGCCACGAGTGCGGCGCTGAGGAAGATACCGCGCAGCACACGCTGTCTGAGTGTGCTGCGTGGGGGGAGCAGCGCCGCATCCTGGCGGCGGCCGTGGGAACGGACTTATCGCTGCCGAGCGTGGTTTCGGCCATGCTCGGCAGCGAACAGGCTTGGCGAGCGATGGCCTCCTTCTGCGAGGAGGTCATCTCGCAGAAGGAGGAGGCGGAGAGGGCCCGCGAGGCAGACCCTCAAAGTGGCCGTCTCCGCCAAAGGAGGACAGGCAGGAGGAGAAGGCGCTTCGCCCAACTCCTCCTGCCACCGTAGCCGGACCTGAGGGGATGGGCCGGGGGGCCCATCTCCTCATTGCACGGGTCCGGCGGACGAGGGGGGGCAGCCGGTGTGTACCCGGTCTGTCCCTCTATAGGTAGGAGCCCGGCGGTCACCTTCCGCCGGGCGGACCGTGGGGGCGGCTCTACAAGGTTGATTAGCTTGTTCGATCCCTTGCCGCCCCCACAAAACGGTCTGTCGGTACACCGTGGGGTTTTAGTCTGTGCGAGTCAGACATAACCCACCCTCTCCCCCGGGAGGGTGGCGTATCCATAAGGGATTTCCCCACGATAAAAAAAGGACTTTGTTTCGTAATATGTGGTTATGTTGTGGATTAACGTGATGATAATGTCCGTAACTTTTCTCAGGAGTAGAATAATAGGACTCTTACAGGTTGCTATCATATTTACTATGCAAAGATAACCAACGGTTTCTGTAATAATTTTAGCACTTATTGACATATAGTTTCCAGAAATAAAAAACTCTTAAGAAACTACAAAAATAATACTTTTATTTTACTAAACATTTACTAAACTCAGCGTTTCATAATATTGAAATCAATTTGTTTCACTATAGTACATGTATTTATTATATTTACATAACAGTTTCATAATGTCTGTACACTATGAGATATGATTGTAAAGGGCATCGTCTTCCCATGTTCCTATGGAAATTATAATCAGTAAACAATTGTTGTGCATAACCCATCATGGCCGTCCATTGTACGCCGACGCGACGACTCCACCTTATAGGTATGTATAGATACTGTATTTCACGTGCGACTTACACATAACAGCCGATATCATATAGATACTACTATTATGTACAATCATATACAAAATATATATTTATTACTCTCCATTCTATACGAGTTTGGCGACATGAGTCACTTCGCCTGAAGATGAGTATGCAAAGAACAATAGCAACCGCCAGGAAATTGGGAACAAAGGTTGCTAAATGTCTACTAGCTGGTTCAACAACGTAACCCTTCAAAACGAATCACTGTGCCAGTTTTCTACAATGTATACTGTGTTCGCGAAGAAATCGCATAAAAACCCCAATCATCTCGCTATTCCTCATTATTTCATAAGTACAGTATTCCATTTAAAGTTAAAGCTAGCACAGGTATTTGCGGTGTTATTGAAGCACCATATACTCCAAAATATCTTTCTTTGTTCAAACGGTACTTGAAAAGCTGCCGGTTTCACTTCAGTTGGTAATAATTTTGTAATTATTAAATGTTAATACCATATGACCAGGGTTATGGTGACCCTGGGATGCAAGAGGTGCGAAATAGTCGGAAGCAGAAATCTATGGCGCGCAGTTCAATCGGCATAGAAGGTGAAAAATGCATTTTTAAAATTGAAATGAATAAAAGGTCTAAAAATAGATTTCAATAAGAGTGATGTCGCAAGATAACATTTACATTTCGATCTGAATATGTCTAAGACGAATGTACTATATACATATTTTTAATTAATGGAGCGACTTTTTACATCGAATGTACCTGCAATAACGTAACACGAGATGAGAAATTGTTTCATATAATTTCGCCATTTACCGCTGAAATTTATACTAAATTACTTTAGAAATAAGTAACGTAAATAAGAACGAGACCGTACACCAGCTAACTTACAAATAATAATATAATTGTACGATACGATAACACACGCTATGTGCTAAATACAACACCTAGCTACAGGTCTACAGAATACAACACATGCAGCGAACACTACTGGTGGTGGTTATTGGTTACGACTCACCGCGGGACCTGATCGATAAGGCTATTGCAGCGCCCACAGCTGGCGCTGTGCTCGTCTCCCTCGGCAGCCACTGCTCAGGAGCTGGGTGCCGTGCATCATCCAACATGTTAGTATTTGTTCAATATATTCTACTTTAGAGATAGTTTGAGCACATAAAATAAATCTGAACTCGGAAATAATACATTTTTATAGAATCTTGTATCGAATTTTGTAATCGAATCTTTTAAAATTAATAATAACTTTTCTTTGATAATTTTGATTTTGATCGCCATTTTATTGCTTCGTAGATAGAGTTCAAGATGAGATATTAACATGCTGTTGTAATAAATTTAATAACAAAGGCATATGAAATACAAATATATTAACATTGTTACGAAATACAACGACTGTACAGACGCAGTACACGCTGACAGAGACAAAAACGCCGACTCTAATTTTACATAATTCTTTATCAATGGGCTATGTGAAATAAAAAAAAACACGTTTTGTCTAGTACTGATTCTCATGCAGCTGCCAAAACATATCAATAGGCACTTGGCTATAACATGTCAACTATTATTAGAAAATGCCTGATCAGCACGTTATGACTTCGATGGTGTTATCCTTATAAAATAGTTCTTATAGTTTCCGGTTCCGTTGCCAATATATCATCACTAGTATAAACAGATAAGTATATTTTTAGCCAATAATAAAATAACATTTTCCTCCATAGACGTTGTGTAGGAATTTAATTAGGCCGTTTGTTGTTACGAGGCGACATAAGTAGAGCACAGGAAGGCGATATTGTAATAAATCCCTACGCCACATCCGGCGGTCATTTGAAATTCAAAATGGCGACGGGTTCACAGCCACCGATGTGGGGCGCGTAAACGCGTAAATACTATGCTTGCTTTCGTCACGCGCGTAACGTAGATGTATATCTCTCGTATGAACACTTTCGTTTTTTATCTGTGCATAATACTGCATTTTTTTAATTTATCTTCGATCAGGAACTTTAGAGTTTTAGAACTGTGTTTTAAGATTTTAAATAAGAACACAACTTAAAGTGAGTTTGTGTTAGAACACAAACACAATTATTATTTAAGTTATTGCTATGTAATAGTCTGCATCAATCTTTGTAGCGTTTTTGTTTATAATAAACGAAAAGGCAAGTGCTCGGCAGGGAGTGTGTGCATACGGCCATGGAGAGGGGTCGCAACCCGTCATGCGCACTTCCGTAGGCTGGCCCACACACCTGCGACGATACCTCACCTACCTCAGGACACATACTCATTCTAAACGCTTTCTTGTGAGATTGTTATAATCTCACATCAAATATATAGACTATTAATAGTATCAGATTGGCAAATTATCTTAGACCCCAACTAATTTACTTTTTCATGAATTATCGGGACACTTTCTCACAGGAAGTGCCTTTAACGAATCGTATGTACTAAATTCACTATAATTTGTATTACAGGTATGTTAGTAATTAAAATCGTGAAATATTTTGACGTTACCTATTAAATGAAGATCTGCCAATGTTTGGCGCAGAATTTTTAACTTGATTACGATAGCTACCTGTACGAGCATTAGAAAAAGAGCCATACTATTGTTTCAATAAAATATTTTAATTATTATTGAAAGTTAAGCTTGACTGTAAAAGATTTAAACCTACAACATCAATCAACACAGTAATAGATTACGCTACTTTAAAACCATAGTTCTCGTCAGTTCGTTAAACTTCTAATTAATTAATTAATTGACTTTCTTTTTAGTAAAACTGCAACATAACTAAAATTACCGATGTTCTTCAACTGTTTCAAGAACGAGAGAGTGTAACCAAAACAGTTGTTATACTCCCAGCAATCTAAAAGCAATCTAATTATTTATTCGTGACGCATTTAACAGTACGATTCTGCAACGGTTTCACAAAGCTATTATCATTGTTACAACTTAATTTCAGATACGGTCACTATGTAAGTGAATCAATTTAAGAGTATTGTTTTTGATTATGAAATAAACTTTATACTTTTTAAAATAATCATGTCTATTTATTTAAACGTTTTTATGAGAAGAATTGTTTCAGAAACTATAAAAAGGTAATAAACACTTACTGCAACGAATTATCCTAATGAATACAATACCTTCAAGAATAAATGCTAAAGTGAATACGAAACGTTTAGATACATAACGGAATAACAGCCAAACATTTACCAGTTCAGTGATTACTATAGAAAATTAAATTTAAGATGCGATAATGAAAGGAAATATGTTTTCGATGTAAATTAACGAGTGTGATTAGAAAACAATGAATTTCCGACTCCTGATACAGTGTGAAGAGAAAGCATGCAGTATACCATACATATACCAACATTGGAAGAGAAGGACGTAGAATTGACTGAGATAAACTTACAAAGTATTACATTATTTACTGTGTTTATACAATAGATAGTATAGATATTATAATATTTACATTACATAAACAGTATAATAAGTCAAAATATTCCATGTTCATTATACAACTGTATTTAGTAAGTACTTACTTAAATTAATATTATAGTAATATTTGTTACAAATTTGTATGAAGAGCCGTTTAATGCCAATCCCAATTCTCATAAAATGTTAAAGGAAACACCGGCCCTTGAAACAATGGCGGACCGAAACGGATCAGACGAAACGTTCCATCGGGGACAAAGCAAAGATAGATATACACTGACCCAATATAACACTATCGTAGTCTTTTATTTATAAATCTAAAAACAATTGAATACATTATACATATAAAAAAGTCTTTGTCAATGTAATGTTTATAGTAGCATTAATATTTGCGGAGAGTTAATATATGTGAATGTTTATTTTGTTGAAGTTGTTATTATAAACACCATCGCTAAGAAATTAACGTAATGCAGGCTGCAAGTTGCTTCACAAAGATTATCTAGCTATGTACGTTCAAAGGAAACTTAATACGTAAATATTTTCAGGCGTGCCTGTTGCAATTATTTATATCGTTATTCGACATAGTCCACATTGCAACACTGCAAGGAAACAGCGTGTAAAGAAATACTTGTTAAAATTGCGGATAGAGTTCACCTCGCGAACGGATAACATTCTGGTAAACTGGTAACATTGCATGCTCCGGTCTCGTGTCTTCTATCGCGTTTAAACTGCTATCCAATAACTATCGATTTCTCAATTTTCCGCACTAAATACTTTCAAAATTGCACCAACTAAAATAAATCGATTTTTTAAATATTTCTGATTTCGTGTAATTGCTTAGAACTCTTACAATGTTTTAACAATAACTTAATTTCAGAAAAATTTGAAATGGCTATTATTACAGATAAGTTATATATGGTATATATATGTATAGGTATTATATATGGTAATGAAAATATTATTCTGGGGAAAAGATCCTAAACCAAATTACTTGTTATTAAAAAAGAAAATCAGTATTATAAATAATTAAAGGAAAGAAGTAAAGCTCCATATAGTATTAAGATAATTTAGACTAGATATAATACTACGTTGATTATCTTACGAAATATATCACGTGGCATTGTACGATGTGCAATATGCAAATTCTTTTGTAATTTATTTGCTATTGTGCTGCGACCAGTACGGTGATCAATCACTAGACAATATTAATAGCGTTTTCCAAATATGATATGCCAAGTTGATTTTTTATAATATCTCTTCGAAGCCTTTCTTACCTTGCTTCCAGAATACTGACAAAATCTGTTTTATCAAAAGGATTGATAGATAAGGTGAGGTATTAGGTACTAGGTTTTACTACGGTTTTCTAGAGATTTTTACCGATATTATAATTGTTTTCCAACGCCGTTACGCTCAGAGCGGTTTGCAAGTTGCGATATTCAAACGTACTCCGCTTATTGATAGCACTTGTGTTCGTTTAAAGTGCGTTCAGATAAATTAGTGGACAGATACATTCCATTTTTATTATTAATATTAATATAGAAAAAGATTTGTGTTTACATATACCTCATAAAAATACGGAACAAGAATAAATATATTGCAAAACAAAACTAAGTTTTGAAAACTAACAACTAACTTTTTTGCCACATACGGACAACATAAACAAATAATTCCTATTTTAAAATTATAGAAATCACGAGGACGGAACGCTTGCATAATTTACTAATTGTTGCAATGGTCAGTGACCGCGCATCGAGTAACTCTATCTAGTATATATTTATTAATGTCTTTTGGTAAACTGCTTCTTGAAAGGAAAGTAAACGATGGCATAAAACGTAGGCAGTGTACAGTACACCCGCATTAAACGAAGCAATGGCCGTAGCGTGTTGTCCGGCAGTTAAAAGGGCTGCATTTTGCTATTATTAGAAATTATGTAATGGAAAATTATTTAAATATTTTCTAAATAGATCTGGAAATCACAAATTGATACTTATATTTTATGACGTATTATCCGATGCTGATGGGTATATTCATTTTGATATTTGATATTCACCAGTATCTAAGTGATGAATGAGGAAGGTTTTGGTATATAATTTGGCAAGGATTTTTTTTATAATCAGTGCGGGACAACGTCTGCCCGCTAGTTAATTAAGAAATATATGTAATAAATAAGTAATTGAAACAACACCATAAGACATTACTTTGCAGAGGAAAAATGAGGCATACTGGAGGAAACCATGTTGCCATCTTTAAGTATTTATCTTGCAATGCATATCTTCCTATTTTTATTACTTTATGGGTTTTAGCGTTTGATCACAATCGCATCTGATGTTAAATGACGATATCGTGTAAGACGGTGATCACGCTAAACTCGAGGAGGGGGCTGGTTCTCCAGCGCGTGTGCCGGAACGCACCAACAGGTGCCTGGCGACAGATGTTTAACGTGAGCGTGGTAGCTAGCGGCAGCCGGACTTACAACAAGTCCTAGCGCCATGCCATGGTCTCATCACGATGTTTTCATCCATCAATCATCATCATCAGCCACCATCACTTCAAAAAATGACTATAGGACTTGTTTTGAGCTGTATAAGATTATTCAAACCAGTTTTCATTCAAAACTATCCACACTTGGATATTTCGTGATGGTTTGAGTGAGCTATATGTGAAAATCATAATAATCAACTAATTTGTATGGTTACACATAAAGTATTTTAATACAGAAAGCGACGAAGCTTCGGTCTATATATGAAAATCATAATAATCAACTAATTTGTATGGTTGATGTAAACGGAATGCATTCAGATAATGTCACGTTACAAAATGTTGAGGGACCAATTTCAGACTCATGGCAATAATGTAAATACTGCATAAATGTACGACAAAAAATGATTTTTTTTGGTGTAAAACCAGTTTTTTTTTCAGGGAACATACCTATATCGATGATCTTGGATAACAAAACCTTATATAGATACAAGATCTAAATTGCTAAAATGGTTTTCGAGATACACGAAATAAATTTATATATAACTATATACACAAGAATTGCTGGTTTAATGTTATAAGACTATAGTGCCATTTAGATCTGATTCCTAGGTTATATATTATACTAGAGTTGCATTTGTTTTACCTTGCGCTCGGACGAACGGTGACAGCACCAGCATGAACAGCGCCAGGCATGGCTCAAGCGCGGGCATGCTGCCGTTACCGGTTCGGATTCATACCGAAAACACCACCTTCCTTCCTTCCACCACACCCTGAAATAAAAAATATCAACTTAATCCTTGCTTTACATTGTATTTATCAAACATACCATGACATGACTATATCACTATTTAGAACACACATTACTTTCATATGGTTACGTTCTGAAATATTATACTGGCTTTCAGAATTATATGTGCATGTATACACCGATGGCCCCCAAACTTTTTTGTCTCGTAGACATCTAACCAATATTTGAACTGAGTTTTGAATATTGAATTTCTACAAAATCAAATTCAAATGTGCTTTTAATAGGTGAAATTGTTATTGTCTTGACTTTCGTAGGTTGTAATAGGTGAAAACTTATTTGCAGCTCGCCGACCTCCACGCAGATTCTGTTTTTGCTGGCGTAGACCACTTGACAATTAAACATAATGACATTATTAGAATTACAATTTTACTATCGATTGAATGCCTTAAACTAACCGTTCTAAAGACATTCCGTGGTTTCAATGTATTGACGCGTGGAACTAGCAAGGAATTTAATACAAGTTACCATCTAACCGTCATAAATCCTAGAATGAGTTGTAATCAAAGTTTAAATCTGTAGCTAATTATAAAATAATTAAACATAATAAATAGAAAGGTGTTAACAATGAAATAATAGAAATTCTTTAACAGCAGTGTAAACAGAGTGTAGAGACATCTGATAAAGATCACGATAAGGATCAAGTCGTTTCAAATAATACCTGCGACGGCTTTCACAAACATGTCCAGGAGACCTCGTGCGTAACAGCTTGACTTTCAGTATTTGATTTAAAACACACACGCCTGATATTATACAGATATAAAAGACTGTACATAGTGCAAAGGCTTCTTATCGAAAGAAAACATATATATTACTAGTTCCGGATACGAAGAAACCTAGTATCTATTTGTTAAATGCAGTATGCACATAAATACTGAATATTTCTACGAAAACTATGTTGGTTTCATTATTTTGACGATAGACTTCTACCCACTCAGATGACCGTTATAAAATGGCCCATTGCAATGCAAAATGAATTATCCAATCTCGCTCAAGCAACGCAGCTACGGAGACCCACCAAGTTATGGAATTGTACCTAGAAAGCGGAAAAAACACCGAAATCTCAACGGAACGAAATCGCATTTCGCTTTCTTCAACGGCCATATTTGCATGTGAGCATTGTTTCAGACAGTTAGCAGTGTTACAACAGCTAGTGCCGTTGCCAAACTGCTGTGTAACGTGTGCTCCACGGATCGCTCTATTCTTGCAATCAAGAACACATTGACACAATTGAACAATATTATGTACACTTTAACCGAAACCGTTAATAATCATCAAGTACCATGTGTGGTGAAAGTTTCAAAAGAAACAATGTCTATATTACAGATTATCAAAAAATATGAAAGTTATAACAAATGTGTTACAATTTTTTCTTAGTTTGCAGCATTAAAGTATATGATTTCTCTTTCAGCAATGTTTATATAATATACTTCCGACAATTTAGATGATAAATAAGCTATGTACGATGACTTATAGTTAACAAACGATAAAGAAGTAATCTGTGCATTTTGTCTTTGACAATTGGTCAAAAGAATTAAACATTCTTTAGAATTGGTTCTGAAATCCAAAGCATTTTATGTGTACATAAATGATGAACATTTAAGAATTACAATTGTTTTAATTACTCATTGTTAAAATTAATTATTTCAACTTCAAATCGAATGCACTAAAGATCTTACAAAAGTATGTTATAATGCAATCAATTGCCATTTCACTTTTATGTTACACAAAAAGTAACATTATTGTTATTATATCCCATATAACCACGTTCACGGCACAGATTATCATTCCCTGCTAATATAAATCAAGGCCGTCCGTTAATTTCATAGTACCTAGCAATGTACTATTGATGTATTATGTTTAACCATAACGTGTGATTCTCATTGTGGAATCTAAATACTACGTATTGTCGACAAACATGTTCATTTACTGGAACACAAAAACATGATAATGAATCGTTATAGTAAGTTTATTGATACTTGATTATTTATACAGTGTATCATCTGTGACGTGGGAAGTGATGGAGTGCAACCGTTTGGATTGTATTAACTTTACTGTATCAATAGCTTATCTGCTAGATTACTTATGAGTTTCATAGTAACTTCATTATGCATGCCACACAAAAAACACCATTATTCATAATCAAATTTGAATAAATTAAGTAGTAACGAACTCACGAGTCGCGTCGAAGGGTAGTGTAGTGAATCTTATTTATGGTAAAATAAAACAATAACCTACGAATTGAGCATTTCGTATTACTTCTATCGAGACGCACTAGAAAGCATGTATGTCCAAGGTGAGATAATTAAATTATCACACAACATTAGGATAAAGGTATTGAGAGTATTTGTATAAGATCAAAGTATTTAATAAATCGTTGGTACAGTGTTCCCTTTCACGTAGTGCGAATAAACTTTAAAATAAGAGAGACACCGAAAACTGTAGTAACAAATTTACATACATGCATAGATGATACGCGAATATACTGAGACACACATGAGTGCGTACGCGCTGCCGCGATCAAGTATCACGGGGCGTCACGGTCGACTCCTCAGCCGTGTCCGTTGCGACCTCTCCATTCTAAAACGATTGTATGTTACGTCGAAAAGTATATTTATGTTATCATACAAAATGGTGTTATCGTTATTATTCAAAACAAAATAGAAATAGCTTCATTGTAATGATGGTAATATTTACTTTTTTAACGATTAATATTTTTTTTTTGTTGCAATCAACACAATTGTGCATTAGCGCCAAGTCAGCATACGAGTATATGTTACAGAAGATTAGTTCAGTGTATGCGCGACGTATGTAAACTTTACTACTTAAACTCTAAGTTAACTTTTCCACTTCTGTGTTTGTTTTTAAGTAGTTTTGTATTTTATTTCCTTTTAGAATTCATTATCGCGTGGAGTTTATTTATTCTGACTGAAAAAAATATGTTATAATATAAAAACAATGTAGATTGTAAAGACACAGATGTCAAAAAGCGAGTATTTCAAATTGATGTACTGATTCTAATCAATTATTCTTCCTTCAATTACAATAATCAATAAAACTTCTTTGGTTTCGTATGCTTATTGCACTCCTGCGTATAAATACAGCGCAATGCACCTTATTGTACTATTACATTATTGAGTTTAGATAGTGGTTTATATTTAGAGGAAAACTCTTTACGTAACACAATCACTTATTTATTAACAACTGACAATCAATGACAATATCGTGGGTCGGTGCCCTTATCACACTTTATGAATACCCTCGCATAACTTTTTTTTTTTTTTCGAACTGACTACGCTATTGACCAAGCAAGGTCTTAACAGCTTCACCGGACTACTCCCTCGCATAACTGTACCTATGTTTATTATATAATACAGTTTGTTGTCAACGTATACTACAGATAGTTTTTAAAACCTTACAATTTTTTAGAACTACTAAATCTAAGAACCAGTGACCATTAATTTTACCCCTTTATTATTTACTAGCAACGTATTGCAGATCGCGCGCCGTGTGAGAAAAACTTACACTATATTTACTTAAATGTGTATTCTTTTCAATAACTTAAGCGCCTGAAAAGTTTTTGATAAATGTAAGCGAGTGCACCCTGTCATACCCTGTTACACTGTGGTGTAACAGAGTATCACAATGCGACATATAAAGCCAACGGTATAGTTAGATCAGTTTATGTGTAATCATGTGTGTGGATAAACTGTGGTACACAACGTGCGCGTACTGGAACACTTCACTTGGAACTAGATGTAACTGTTTCTCTAAGCGTACACATTAGTCGGTTATCAAGTTTATATCATTATTATACTAGTATTCATTTTACAAGAATATCCAATGTTCATTCGGTTTTAGTGATATTAATTAATGTTTCCCACCAACTTCAGAATTTGAAGAAAAATACCCGGTGATAAAATGCAGTTTGCTACTGTTTGTTTGACTAGATAATATATTGAATATATTGTACTAAAGCCTATAATTGACTCTATTATTTGCCAATTCGTTTCTGACTAGTTATATGTTAATATCATCATCGTTGTTTCTCCTTGGCATGGAATCATTACAGACTATTATTCTACGTTTGGACCTTTCTTTCTTCTAATTCGTGACATTTAATTTTTTCACCGAATATCGTATATGTATAAAAGAACCTCGTATAATATGTACATGATGCGTTGACAGGTCAGTTTCTGCAGCCTAACTGCTAACTAGGTCTCAAATATCAAATATATCAAATATCTTTATTTTCTATAAAACCTTTACATAGTATAGCCTTAACTATGGCCCCAAACTAAGCGATGCCTGTCTCATGGAAGCCTGTTTACAAATTGCCTTTAATTGATGGTGGCGCGTATTGTGTTTATAATATTTAGAGGAAATTACATTTAAAAATTAAAGTTAAGACAAGAAGAAACAGAAATCATATAATAACTTAAAAAATGTGTGTGTATGTTAATAAAAGCGTGAGAGAGGGTGTGTGTAGTTGTGATGAGTGTGAGTGTAAAAGTGAGTGAGTGTACATGTCTGTGCTCGTACGATAGTTGTGTATAGTTTTTGGAAAGCTAATAGAGTACTTTGAGTAAATTTTCTGTCTGTTCATATGAAATATACTGATAAGTGTCAAGTAAGTTTGAAAAATCTTGCCACCTGAAAACTAGCTTGACGTTTGCTACATAAACCATTAAAGTTACACGAAGGTAATGTATGTTGTCATCATTTATAGAAGTAAAAATGCTGATGAAGTCGATTTGAGTGCAAAATTTATAATACAATATTTATTATTTATAAAACAAAAAAAGTTAAATGGAATTCGAATGTACAACAACTTTAAAAACTCAAATTCGTACTGTTATTCCCGATTAGAGCACTTATGATTGCACCACGTATAATGAATACAATGCGACGCCGGAATCCCTAACAAACTGTAGAGTCCAGTAGTTCCACCTGATGCAGTGCGGAAGTGCCGTTGCAGTCGAGCGTCCTCCGACAGGCGCCTGCACTCGACCGGAACTTGCATCTCGTTACAGTCGTCACGCGTGACGACGCGGTGCTACGTGTGCCCGTAAAATTACCATATAACGTCATTTTATATTTCATAAACTTGTAAAAAAAACTGAACAAAACCACAAAACGTTCTATATTCCTAATCATATATTTAGTGAGTACAGAGTGAAGTAGGTACAATTAAATCAAAAAATACTACGTGTATTGAATTGTCAATAATTTGTCTCAGCAAGCTTACAAAACTGAAAAGATATTCACGAGCCTATCTACTGATAGATAGATAATTTTTAGATTATTGTCTAGGAAACTTATAATGACACCTTTCTAGAGGGACTATGTAGTAATGATATGAAGAATATAACAAAGAAACTAAAATAAAAGATAACTTGCGATTAAATAAGACAAAACATGTAGTTTCATGAAATATCAAAACAATTTGCGATATAATAATGTCGCAGACAACAGCCAATTTATTTATTCATCGCAACGTAACTTTTGAATTTTAAATACATGTCTATACCTTCTTCACAATAATTTATTGTATTTTTTAAATGATAAACATTTGTAGACTATTAACAGATTTTATTACTAAACAATAACTAACCAGTTCTGTTGAAGACGATGGCAAATATTATAACATTATTGCACAAATCCAATAACAGATAAATCCCAAAATATAAATACTTCTGGTTAAACAACACAAGTTCCGTAAATTTAACTGGTAAATTAATATTTTGTGTAAGTACGTCGCTTTCTGTGCTGATTCGCGCCCGTTTAATAAACAAGATCGCTGTACGGGGTAATGTCAGCAGACCTGTGGCTTGACTGGCGATCGCGGCAAGCCACGTTGAACGGCCGCGTCGTGGCGGGGTGAACTCGTAAAGCATTCAGGGGTGGGGCCCGTTCAAAACCTTACAACTCCCTACATACACCCTTTGTTATACTCAGGGCTTTTTTATCACTCCATTTTTGGGACACGAACATTTTCAAAAATTATAAGTCCGTCATTTTTATTATGACCTCTACTACAGAGACAAACCACTGTGCGACGTGGTAAAGGTTTAATAACCAGGCTAGGCCCCCTCGGCAGCGGTTCAAGCCTAGGTCCGTTCCCTCGGCGTGGAGTCCTTGAGTACGCTGCTCGCGCGATACAGTGACACAAAATCTTACATCACTGCGACAACATTACATATATCACCTCCACACACGTGCACGCGCACATGCTTACACATGAAAGTGGAAGGGTTTTTATTTTTGTTTTCCCTTATTGAACTGAAACAGTTAAGAAAAATTATCCAACATATAAGAGTTGTTGAGGTATGTATGCTTGGTACACATATATGTTTCAATAACTCATATATGTATGAATATGTATCTAAGCTTAGGTTAGCTCAGATAGGTCGTGAATCGTAGCCGGACCTAGGGAGGATGGGTCGGGGGCCCATCTTCCCATTGCACAGGTTCGGCAGACGGAAGAGACAGCCGGTGTGTACCCGGCTGTCTCCTAACAGGACGGGGCCCGGCGGCGGCGCTTTCGCTGCCTCACTGCATCTGTGAATTTTAAATTTTCATCTTCTGCGAAAAGTCTTTGACGAATGACGTCACCCTTAACTCCACATACGAATTGATCTCTTAAATTACCACTTAATTCTTCATTAAATTTACAATTTAATGCTAGTTTCTTTAGTTCTGCCACATATTCGTTTAAATTTTCGTCCTCTTTTTGCTTTCTCTGGCGGAAGCGAAATCTTTCTGCCAGCACAGATGGTTTTGGTTGTAAATGTTGTTGTAATAATATTTTACCTTCTTTATATGTTAGCTCCGCAGGTTTCTTCGGACTCGCCAAATTCACCAATAACTCATATGCGTCATCACCTATAACAGCAATCATAGTCGGTAACTGAAGTTCTTCAGGTAGTCCGGTGAAGCTGTAAAGACCTTGCCAGGTCAATAGCATAGTCAGTTCGAAAAAAAAAAAAAATGAAGTTCTTCAGACACATTATTTACTTTCATATACATATCCATGCGATCCGCATATAATGTCCATGAACCCGTTTTTAAATTAAATTCGTTCATTTTTCCAATAGACATCCTCGTCGCCACTGTAATATTTATACTCGAAAATATATTTTATACAATTATTTATTTATAAAGGGACGCCAATGCACACAACATTCATTTGTCTTTTTTACTGGCATGGCCATCGAGATTATAATAAAGATTTATACATGGCCAGTACACTACAAATACCGTAGTCAGTCCAAAAAAAAAAGAAAGTAACAGTTTAAGAACGATAGATTAGATTTTGTATTTGGATAATTTTGACCTATTAAAACAATCCATTTTTTTTATAAAGGTTGATTGTTAAGAAAAGATTCAAACTCCTATTTTTTCGGATTTTATGGCAATTTTTCGATATCTGCGAAATTCCGTTTAAGTACACTGCGTGCTCCCACAAAAAAAGCCCTGGTTATACTCATTACTATATGTGTGTAGGCAACTTTTGTTACCACTTTGAGCAAAATTATATCAAACACTCACCCTAATTCTTTGGGATTAAAGTTAAGATAGGCTACGTTTATCTTTTGATGTTTCCAGAAAGTTCGATTTATTTTTCATAGTTTTTAAAAAACATATAATTTGGTAATAAACCGAACTAAAGTAGTATATCTGTACAACTATATCTAAACAGAATGCAAATCTAACGTTTCTGTATTTATAGATTTTTTTTTGCAGGTGTATAAGTAATATAATTTATTTGTAAATCTGTCTGTCTATCTGTTTGTTTGAACACGCATCATTGCTAAAGTACTGCGTTCATGATAAAACCTTTTCAAGAAAATCATAAAGCATATCTTCGAGTTGCTACTGTAAATGTTTTTAGTCTTTTTTTAAATAAAATCGTGTCAGTCTATCAAAATATAATGTAATTTTAATGACGACGCGACTTAAGGACAAAGTGAAGAGTAGATAAGTAAATGGACTTAATACATTTAGATGACTTTATTAATCACTTTTTTTACATAAAGTTACACGCGGACGTAGTAGGTAATATGTAAGTATATTGTAGTATAGACAAAATATACATAACAGTACGTGTCGAGAAACAATTAATATTATATAAAAGTAGCTGATAACCGCTTCGCTTTTTAATGCCAAATTAAAAAGGAATGGCAAAGGGTCAATCGAATCAAAAAAATAGCCTAAAACCACCTACAAAAAATTCTGGAACGAATAACCATAGTTCTATGCCGACATGTTCAGTATTTCTGACGTATTGAGCCTAAAAGTTATTTTATTTTCATTATATAGACATATATATGGTAGATAAAAAATTAGTGGTAGTCCGTCAATACAAATGTACATACAATTGTATGTACATACATGTATACAAATGTATACTTTTTTTTTTATGGTTGCACGGCAAAATGACTGCGCTGTGCCTGATGGTAAGCACAGTACAATCCAAAAACAATGCCGACCATCGAGTGACACAGTATCCATCGCCGGTCACCGCTGTCATGCCGGCCTGCGAAAGGTTGGATATGCACAGGCTGATCCCGAAACGCGACCCGCAGAAGCGAATCACTATGACGGGTTTTTTCGCCATATACATGGTGGTTGCGACCCAGTCAGGCTGTAAAACCCTACCACCCCGCTTTCGCCATTGCCTCGTTCGTTATTCAGCAGGGTGCACCACGTGCAGGTGCGGTTGGCTTGGATGTCTCAAGTCTTATACATATAATAAGAATGTAAATCTTTACTTTTGTCTGTACTTTTTTTTACATTAGGTTCCAGGTTAGGCTATGTAGGTGGTAGAGCCACACTAAAGCTATTACTGGTTTCAGCATAAATGGGTTAGCTCGCCAGGGGTAGTACCACCCTCTCATAGAAAACCGACGTAAAGTAACAGTGCTTGCATTGTTGCTTTTCGTTCGGTCAGTGAGAGCGCCGGAGTCCCACATCCCTTTCTCCCTCCCCGTCCCCGCTCCCTCCTTCTCCCAAACACAGGCTGACAACGCACTTGCGACTCTCATGATGTTGCAAGTGTCTATGGACGGTGGTGATCACTTAACATCAGGTGACCCATCTGTTAGTTTGCCCCCTATGACATAAAATAAAGGCGGAAGGAGTCGCGGGCACAGATTCTCAAAAATAATTTTTTTATCGCGAAAATAGAAGATAAAAGCTAGAAGTTAGTTGAAAAGTTTCAAGACATGCTTGGAAACTGTGTTTTTACATATACCTATCGTTGTGCACGATATTGTTTCAAATTCTGTTAATAAAAATATTAAATAACCAATTCGTTTTTTTTAATATAATAAACACAAGAAGATAAAAATAATTCCCTAAATCATCAGATGTAATTCTACTACGAGCGAGCCGTTTAAGAAATATACGCTCAAGGTTTTAATCAACCTTCACTTTTAATTTAATTAATAATTAAATTAATAATTTAGTTATCATCCATGATTTCAGTTAAATAAACATAAACCTCAAACTATCGAGTATCGACAAAATATCATATTTCATTTCTTATATTCTTTCATTGGTAATCTGTTGTAATTGGTTTGTAATTAATGTAATTAATGGTTGTAATTGGTAATTGGTTTTATTAAGAATATAGTATTGCCGAATTGACATTGGGACAAAAGTTGTCAAAACATACAAGCTAGATTTAAAATATTAGCTGAATTTAATTAATATTATATAACCCAACATTTATTAATCGATAATTTTTAATTTATATTATCATAGAATCTGTAAAATTATACAATTATTAATATACTTCCTATTGTTAGTGGGAGATAAAAGTCGACACTTCTATGGTCTATATTATTCCTCGATTGTCATTCCTACTGTCTTCTTTATTTTTGGCAACCAATCCTCTGATAGATTATTACTAATTTGTCAACTAAGTAATGATATTACCAGTTTCTTGCGATCGTTTCAATGAATTAACAAGATGGTGGCCGTCTTGTTCGAACTTTTCCGAGAATTTTTTGAGCAAAGTCATAATCCTTGCTCCATGGTATTATTTCTCTTTCACTACACTTTTGCACAATAAGCAAACTATATTACGGGTTTTATACCATCAATATTAGAAAAAATATAGAGCCAAATAACACAAGATTATGAATAACATATAAAATTAACTACATGACATTTCAAGATCCCGCCAAAATCTCTACTACTGTTACCGTAGTATATATCATAATACGATACAGTATAGTATGGTATTATTATCTATGGTCAATGCTTAACATCACAGACTACTAAGAGGATACTACGTATCTTAACATGAACAGGCTGTCGTAGTCAACGCTGCATCATGTATTCTTTTATACGCCACAGAAAGAAGATTTGGTTGGCTTTATATATTTTTAATCATATCTATACAAGGATTTACAAAATACAAATTTTATATTTAATTTTCTGCCTTTTTCGTATATTGAAATAATTACTCGTTTTTGTCAAAGAGGTTCCACAGCTTATGACGTTATTTTCACGAAGTGTTCATATTAATATGTCAACGGGAAAATAACTGAAGTTTGTAAATGAAGTGAGCTATTCGCGTTTGCGTTTCCTGATTTGGTTTTGGACAAATTGTGTATCTACTTGGTTTCTTTATATTTTATTGTTATGTGGTATTCACGTATGTCAAAAATATCGAAAATTGTTTACTTGACGTAACTTTATTGTATAAAAAGTTTGTCTTTTGACATGGCCGAAATAAGTGCAATGAACTCGGATAACAAATTAGAACAGACCGAAACCACAGCAGAAAATGATATCAAAAAAGAAGTGATTGTGAAGACTGAGCCTCACGAGTGTCTGGTATGCATCAGTAGAAGCCAGGAGTGCTTCGACATAAACGTTACGAAAACAAACGCCTCAGGCGTATCGCTATGCACTTTCCTCAGCAAATTTACTCAGACAGACCTTAGTGATATTCAAAACTGTTCGAAATTCATATGCAAAAATTGTTATGAGCTTATAAACATCCTAGAACAGACCGAAATCGAGTATACTAAATTAAAGGAAACGTTTGAAGCTATTATCAGTAAGAACCCTATGTTCGACACAACCACCCTACAGCCTGTAAAAGTAACAACAATAGTTAAAACGGAAATGTTTCCTGATGATGATGATGATGATGACGGAGATGATGAATCTGTACATTTCGGTAATCTGGATGAGGACTCTGAGGATGAACCTCTAGTTAGAAGTAAACGGAAACGTCGAAAGACTCAAACAAGAAAAAAAAAATCCAGTACAACTCTAAAAAGAAAATTAACTAGCAAAAATGACGATGACAGGTAAATCTTTTTATAAAACAAGTAGAACTGTTAAAAACAACTTTTCTGTGTATTTATAATTTGGTATTTATAACCATAACTTTGCTCATTTTACAACCAGTCCATAAAAAAACCCATTGCTGTGTGAAATGTAATTTGCAAGTAAATATGTGATTACACTTTTACTTATCTACGAAATTTAAAAATATGTGTAACTAAATGAGTGATGTAATATGTAATATACACACTAGGTATTACCTGCGGCTCCGCACTCGCATTTTTAAAATTTAATTAAAGAATTGTAAAATTATAAGTAGGTATGTATATTACAGAGATGCTTTTTCAAAAATATTTGTAAGTATGATAAGTACAATATGCACACCATCTACTGTAACATGTATATTGGATATGTGAATAATAACAGTGTATCAAATGGAATGGGATTTATCGTCAGCAACATACCTGGAACTTTAACCTACAATATATCACCCTCAGTGCTATATAAGAAAGTAATTAATATTTTAAGCTATACATTATCTATAGTCTTATTGACAGATAGAGGATTTTAAAATAATTTCCGAATGGTTATAATCAATGATAGCTTTATCGTAGCGAGATCGGAAACTACGTCGGTCTTTATAGGTTCGAATCCAGCGAGAAGTTTTATTACGATGAAGTCATAGCATTCTGTTTCAACTTTAAAGTTAATAATCTTTCATCACACACCTATATGTGCATTCTAGCAGCTGTAGCCGATATCCAATTCTCTTCATGTAATGGTCGTTCAGTGAGCGCGCCGGAGACCCACTTCTCCTCAACCCCCTCCCCCCCTCTCCTACTCCCAAAACACAGGATGGCAACGCACTTGCGACTCCTCTGATGTTGCTAGCGTCTATGGACGGCAGTGATCACTTCAGGTTCACCGACTTCCAATACATCTTCTAGGTAGCACACATATTCATATGTTTTATATTTGATAAACTATTTATTTTCCGCTTTTTAGTGCCTTATGGGTTTTTGATTGATATTGAAGTCGGTTAATACTTTTTTTTGAAAATTTACTTTATTATAATATGTGATAGATTACAAATAAAAAATTGGAAACAAAACAAACATAGAATAATATTTTGAATAGAAACACAAAATAAACTTTAAAAATGTCTGTGATAGAAAGTTATCACGTTACCATGGCAACGTATATGATACAAACTTTAACACACGGCTCAAAGGAAAAAAACAGCCCGATTTTGAAACATTCTTCATTGGTGCTCCGCTTTTATAGGTGTTCGCGTGATGATATATAGCCTATAGCCTCCCTCAATAAATGACCTATCTAACCGAAATAATTTTTCAAATCGGACTTGTAGTTCCTGAGATTAGCGCATTCAACCAAACAAACTCTACAGCTTTATATATTAGTATAGATTTAGATGTTTGAGTATTCTAAATGTAATCTTGTAATCTTAGTTATCACTGTGCCAAGTTTCGTCAAAATTGGTTCAGTACTTTCAGAGTGATGCATGTTCATAGGGACAGACAAAAAATTTAAAAGGGTTATTTTTGACTTCTATATCGATAACAAAGTCTTCACCAATTATAATTTTGAAAAAATATTTATTGTACAGATTTGGCCTTGTTACAGTTTTATTATAGTATAGATTTTTACAGCATGAATATTCAGTCAATACAATCTGTGAAGCTTCAATTAAAAATGATAATTTTTTTTGTGTTGAAATCAAATATTGTCATGTTATTAATATTAAAATAGAAATAATGTGAATTTCAGATGGGAGTGTGATGTTTGTGGTTTACAAGGAGAGTCTGGAGGCAGTGTGGCGGAAACAGCACACAAACTGTCAATGCATGCAATGGACGGAGGCAGTCCTGTTATAAAGGCTCTCAAGACTGAGGACTCGGCAGACGGGTAAATTGTTCTACCTTAGTTACAACCAATTTAATATAAATTAAAGTTTTTTTTAAAGGTAACTATGAATATTGTTAACTTTTTAAGAGTGTTCTATATTACTTATTATAAGGTAGTAATATTACATAATTATTGTGTATTAGTAATTACTGGACTAATTTGAAATATACCATGATAAGAAAGTTTGAATTTATAGTATATTATTAACTACTCAACCAATCAACATAAAATCACTACATATAAAACAAAGTCCTCTGCCACGTCTGTCTGTCTGTCTGTCCGCAATAAACTGAAAAAGTACTGAATGGATTTTCATGTGATTTTCACCAGTAGATAAAGTGATTATGAGGAGGGTTTAGGTGTATAACTTGTTAATTTTTCTAAATTGTTATCAGGGCAGGGCAATGTCCGTTGGGTCATAGGTACAGAAAAGGCGATTGAATACTTTTCATCCACAAAACTACTGTGAAGTGAAGAAAAAACGTAATTGTTTTTTTTTTAATATTTTGTAATAAAATGTATTATTTTCAGGTCACAAAGCCCTTACAATAATGGTTTTGACAGTTGCATAAGATTGGAATTTACACACAACGATGATGATAGTTCTAGTGTACAGGAAAGTAAAATTAAGAGTGAAAAAAAACGTAAATTATCATCACATAGGAAGTCGAAACTAGTATCTGGAAAGAAGATGAAAAAACAAAAAGTTATGCATCAGTGTGATCAATGTGATTCAAGATATTCCACTTTAGGTAATTTTATAATATAATTTTTGTAAGGAATATATAATAGTATTTAAAATTAAAATGCACGATGTGCAGGCTGAGATTTTATATAAAATATTTCCAGCACGCTTGGAGCAGCACAAGTCGAAACACGATGGTTCCAAACCTCCGTACATATGTGAAATATGCGGTGCCCATTATAAACACAAGAAGGCCTGTGACATCCACATTGCATTACACAAAGGTATGCATTAACAGATAATATCATCTATTTATACCTAATATGTTTATCTGTATAAACTAAATTACACTAGAACCTCTTCAAGTCGAACATCAAGGGAGACGCCAAAAAATAGATTTATAGAGTTTTCGACTTATAGAGATTTTCGACTAAGGCGGATTTTGATTCGACATGAGGTTGAGATTCATTCTTATAAATTTTGTGTTAGAGAGGTAAAATAAATAAAAATTCAAGTTGCAGAGGTGACACACATTTTTATTTATTTTTATCATCATTATTTCGAAACATCCTTAAAATAAAAAATATGGCATTAACAAAAGTCAGTATTTTTTTTTTTGCTTTACATAATTCAGTTGTTCTCTATCTCTAGCATTGTCTAAGACTAAGGTATAAAGATGCGAATCTTGCCTCTTTGATGGAAACCCATGGAGCGCATGTTGTATTATTCTATGTCATCTAAATCATTAGTATCGGTTTTCTGAGCTACTGAATCGATAATTTCGTCATCAGATAATGTCCCAGCAGTCTAAACTCCATCATTGCATATAACAAAGTCCTCAAAGGATACTCCTGATTCAGACACCACTGCATTCCATTCTGCATGAGGTGAAATATCGAATTCAGCTTCTTGTGTTGACGACAATGAAAAACTACAGTTTTTTGTAGTATCACAATGATGCACATTTATTAGTAAAACCTTTATAACATTTCGCCAAGCTTTATCAGCCATTCTCATGGCTTGCAATATATCTATAGAATTTTTTTTCTTTCATATTATCATATAATAATCATAAATACAGTGGTACAACAAAATAATCCCAAGGAGGGTTGATGTCAGGCAGGCGGCCGATCGTAAAAATTAAGCCAAATCATATACCACAACATGACAAACATGTTGTACCGACCCTACTTATGTGGGATAAGGGTAAGAAGAAGAAGATTCTTGACAACTTCTTTTCGATATAATGACTTGAAGTTTTTAATGACACCGTGATCCATAAGCTATAAAATGTGGTATTGGCGGGCAATATTGGATTTTAACAGATTTAATTTGTGGAATATCATTATAGGGTGTTCAATTATCAACGAATAACAAGATCTTTCTTTTATCTTTGGCCTTCTTTTATTTTTGGCCATTTTTTTATGAGTATTTATGAGTCAGTCTTTCATCCAGAAGAAGTCATCCATGCTTTTGTATTTGCTTCATATTGCAAAAGTAGTGATTTAAATCTTGAAAAACAACAAGGGTTTTTGGAAAAACAACAAGGGTTTTTGGATTTGCCGATGAGCAATGGTGAAAGTTTTTCTGTGCCCGACATGTTTGCTGCTAACAGAATAGTTAAATGTTCCTTGCCATGCTTCCCACCACTATTTTTCCCCAGACACTTTTTTAAAAACAATTTCATGTCTTTTTATCTTTTCTAACCATCAATTACTGGCCCTGAAATTAGCGAGTCCCAAAGATTTAGAGTATATTTCGGCTTTTTCTTGTAACAGTGGTCCACAAACACTGATATTTTGGCTCCGAAAAATAATAAAATTAAACACCAGACACCAAGCAAGCAAACACGTGTTAAATTCGTGGTAATTCTATTCATTGTATACTCCTAAATTTTCTATACATATAATAAAAATGAAGTGTCTTTATGTAATATCAAAATAAAATTTTTTGACCGATTGGGTACGAAAGTATACACGCCACTGATAACAAAAATGCAGTTTTTAAAATTTTTATCGGTCTGTGCGTCTGTTTGTTCCGGGTAATCTCCGAAACGACTGGACCGATTTTGACAGGAATTTCACTGTCAGATAGATGAAATTACAGCGGGTTACTTAGGCTACTCTAAATTAGACTAACTATTAACCGCGGTTTTGTCCGCAATGCTGTCTCGAAAACGGTTGGACCGATATTCACGGAACTTTCACCAGCAGATAGCAGACATCATAGCAAGTAATTTAGTCTATTTTAATTTAGACTAGTTGGTAACCGTGGCTTCGCCCGCAGTACTATCTTCAAAACAGTTAGACCGGTCTTCACGAAACTCTCATTGACAGATATCCGACCTTATAAAAAGTTATTTAAGCAATTTTAGTTTATACTAGCTGTTAACCGTGGCTTCGCCCGCGGTACTATCTTCAAAACGGTTCGTTCGATCTTCAGATAACTTTCACTGGCAGATAGCCGACTTTACAAAAAGTAATTTAGGTAACTTTAGTTTATACTAGCTGTTAACCGTGGCTTTGCTCACAGTCCTTTCTCCAAAACAGTTAGACCGATTTTCACGGGACCTTCACGGGCAGACTACGTACTTTATAAAAAATAATTGAGATTATTCTATTTTAGATTAGCTGTTACCCGCGACTTTGTCTGCATGAAATTTAGCAAGATTTCAACTTATTATTTATCTTTAATAAGATAAATAATTATCAGCTGTTTGTTTACAATTCGACATTATAATTATTAATAACTTTAATGATATAGAGGTCTTCCTAATAAGATCTTAGATTATAAACGTATTACGTAAAGAGTTCGATAATACAATTTCTTGCGGATCAGACGAGCGTTTAGTTTTTGTATAGTGTTACACTAATCACGTATAGAGTCGATGCAGTCAGGAATGGCAATAAACACTCTGAAGGCACTGTAACTATTTATCCGGGCAGAGCTTCGCCTTACAGTAACTTCCACATAGGAGTGCGTGCAGATCAGCGACATCTTGCCCTTTATATGCCGAACTCCCACCAATGTAGTCTCACACCGGGGTGAATAATTAGCCGGTAACTTCAACCAATAGCGTTC
>MU161332.1:32650-44837 GCA_015888305.1 Antheraea pernyi | reverse complement strand
TGGATGGGAAATAATACCACGGAGTATGGTTGTTACCTTTTTTTTTTTTTGCCTCCATGGGGGCATCCCTAACGGATATCCATCTCACCGGGCAGCAGAGGATGGATATGCCCGAGTCGCACGGACTAAAACCCCATGGTACCTTCTTACACCTTTTGGCCGGAGGAGCAGGGACTGTCTAATCGACACTACATCTGCTCCTCCAACAGGTGTTGTCCCCTCCTAAGGGACCCAAACTGCGGCCTAAGGGGTCAAGATGGTGGACCCCTCAAGGGGAAATGGGTGTATGGATGCTGACTTGCCACAAAAACTTCTTGGAAAGATTTAACAAGACGGCCACCGTCTTGTTAGTTAATTGGATGATCACAAGAAACTTGTAATATCATTACCTACTCGATAATGGCAGTAATAATGTACTAGAAGTTTGGTTGCCAAAAATAAAATAAACAAAACTGTGTATAACTATTTTATATCATAGGAGGCAAACGAACAGGTAGGTCATCTGATGTTAAGTGAACACCACCGTCCATAGACACTAGCAACACCAGAAGAGTCACTAGTGCGTTGCCACCCTGTGTTAGAGGGAGGAGGAGTGGTAAAGGAGCGAGGGAGAGTGGGTGGGTTATCCGGCGCTGTCACTGACCGAACGAAATGCAACAATGCAAGCACTGTTACTTCACGTCGGTTTTCTGCGAGAGGGTGGTACTACCCCGGACGAGCCGACCCATTCATGCTGAAACCAATAATAGCTTCAGCGTGGATCTACCACCTCTATTTACAAAGTGGATTGGAATGAGTGGACTGATTGAAAATATATTTAGGTGTCAAAGTGTATTACTACTAGCGTAAGCTCTGGTTATTCCAATTCTTGGGCGAATATCTTTTGTAGGTCTATTTTTATATTTTGGTTACTCTGGCCCTCGTTTTTCAAAGACAAGGTTCAAAGATGGATTAAAATAATGTAGATCCAGTAACATTAATGTGACAAATCTAGCCATAAAAATAACATATTAACGCATAATATCATGGAAAAATTAGTAGTTAGCATTATGAAGAGAGTAAAATATTAAGAGTCATATCTAGCGCTAACAGTTGGCTTTGACGTCTCGTTGCGATCACTAAGGTCGTATAGTCCAAACGCCAAAAATGAAACTGTTAAACTATAGAACATACAATATTCGTAATTTGAACGTTATCAATGTGAACTGATCCTAAGAAATGCCTGCAGGAATCCGTGAATAAAAATGCCCGGCTAAAAACCAGTTGGCGCCAATTAAGGTGCGTTCCGAAATATCTAAACTTCAGGTTCGACGGCCTGCCAGACTCTTAGGGACAGGATAACCGGCCGAGTGAAGAACACAAGGTCAATATGAAAATAAGTAAAAACTTCTTTTAAACATTACAGGATAACTAAGATCATTTAAAAATGGTATTTGTTTAAAAACGAAAAAGTCGTTGGTGAATTTATAATACTTATACGTATTTATAATTTTACACCCAACAATATGTGATACTTGAAAAACACAAACACAAAAAACGTTTTTTAAGATTTGCACACATTCTAAAAAGAATATTTGCATACTTTGTGTTTTAAAATTAATATGATCATTGTTTTGCAACAAGTGTGGTAAAATCGTCGACATCCATAATTTCTTGATAGAATGTTCCAGAAATCAAAACGGTAGGATTTTACGAGTTTCGCAGCATTTTGACAGAACTAATAGCAAATGCTATTAGAATACTGTGTAGTTTTCTTTATGATTAAATTATTTACTCTTATCTATGTATATGTTTATTCAAATTGGTGCTTCTTATTCGTAATTCGGTATACGTTATGCTCGGACTAGCATATCCTAAATAAAATAAGAAATTATATATTTTTAATAATTAATTAAAGTATTCTCATTTATAGTTTATATTGTCTCTTTTTAATTTATAATTTTAATCTACATATAAATAGGCAGTGGGAAAACGTTTAAGAATATTTCCCTCCTCTGTTAATGAGGCGATTTTCTTCATTCTTTTGTTTTGTAGCTATTGAGTTATTACTAAACTAAATGTTTATACAATATAAATACATATATACAAACGTTTTTTTTTCTACGGGTCGACCGCTTGACGAGCACTCGTTTATATAAGTTCCCTTAAACATCTTGTCATTCGCTATATCTCTGTTGAATTCCTATCTATTATTATATGTACGAGTACATGCTACATCGCTTCAATTGAGAATATAAGATCTAAAAATATTACAACCAGAATTACCTTTATTCAGTAACATTCATGCCGCCAGGATATGTAGAAAGTCCGTAGCAAGTTTAGATGATCTATCTGTACGGTGTACTTCTACGAAATGATAATTCCCTTTATGCTTATCGCTTATTTCGCTACTCCTTCGCATAAATTTAACGGTTTAGGTTGGACCGGTTAGGTCTCATAAGTTTCGTTATACTAAACCAGACCTTGATTGGAATGAGGGTCAAGATTTGAATTAATGATAAATTTCACAAATACTCCGCAAAAACCGTTAATGTCGCAAACGTGGGTGTCTATTACACTAAAACCCACAAAATACTCGTTTAGATGCTAAATCACAGAAAAAACATGAATCTCTAAGGTGAAACTGCAAACGTATAAAATATTAAACACCGTTAAACGAAAACAGCATCAGTTGCAATTGTAATAGGTCCTATTTTACTATTGAATATCAAGATTTCTCATAACATTATCAATTATTGTAAACGGAAGATTTTTAATTCGACCTTTTTTTAATTCTCGTATATTTTCTTACATCGCTTGCTTCGTGTCAAGGTCTTCCTGCAATTGTGTTTAATAACTTGCTCTAGATTATAATACAATAAATCAACAAAGCCACGAAGGCTGGCCTCATAGACGTACGTACTTCTTTTCTGAGAATTGCAAGACATTTAGCTGAGCTGGTCTATATCGGATCTACACTAAAATCTGTCAAACGGTTCTAAACGCATTTTAAATTTCCGCTATCGTAATTATTTGCTATATGTAATGTGACCTCAATAATCAGTAATTAATCCATACCAGTCTTACTGCTATGTACCTTGATTGTATTTATGATTTTCAAACATATTATGTTGTAATAAAAATATTTATGTGATTAATTTATTTAATAGCAGCTATGAAATTAATTGCGTGTGACAACTGCGAAATTTATTTAATAGTTTCAAATTTACGTATTTATAGTAAGTATTTAAGCGATGTAAGACTACTATATTATAAACTCTTTTAAACGTCCTATGTTATTAACGCCAGGAATATTCGAATCGCTTTCACATTTTACAGCGATTTTGACAAGCGTAGTCTTTTAATAGAAGCCTCTATTTCGGTGTACTCCAATCAGTTTGCCAGTTTCGGCTTCCTGAAATACGCACTTATTTTTTTGGAGGTTTTCCATTTCAATTTATAAGGTCTTCCTTCTGTTTTCGAGGAGTCTATAAACTTGGAACCAGTCTTGAATAGGTCTTGATTGAGGTTAGGAGAAGAATCAACAAGAAACTCGATCTGAATTATTTTTTCATGATACATATTTTTACAATCATAGATATCGTTTTTAATGAATGCATAGAGAGGCGCGTCGTTTTCAGACATCAGCATCGTTAACATAATGATTCAGCCTATGATAGACTTTAAATATTAAAACTCCCTTGATATGGTACTTGAACTCACTATCCGGCAAATTGGTAATGTGCTTTGAGACTAAAACTTAACACTATTACTAATGAGCCTGAAATATGGAATGACCCTGATTATTCCCAGGTTAATAAAGGAAATGGTTCATCATGAGGAGGCGGTTATATTACATCGCAGCCCTGTGTTCTTGGTCTTTCTGCTTTCACCCGGAAAAATCTTTTCAAAATAGTAATGGGATTTGCAGAGGTTGGTTTTAATAAATAACGTCTTATAGAAACACTGCGGGCTAATTTGTATTTAAATATTCTTCAATTAACAAAATTAAAATTTCACGCATGTCAATATAAATATGCACTACATTCAAATTAACTCAATTAATCTCGTATTTAATTATCCTCGCTACAAGATCCACAATAATTAAACCGTCGTAAAATTGCATACGCTCGCGCAGCATCCAGCTTTTGTAATTAAACCCGCATATGCTTGTCCACTGTTGAATTTTAAGTAGCTTGCTGTAAATGAGAGTTATGTTCTATTTCTTTTTTATTCTGCACCTTTATATACATTTTTAAATCAAAAAGAATTATGTATGTGTCGATATGATGACGCTCGAAAGATAAACAAGGTGGAAATTTGTGTTAATTTATAACAATAGTTTTCAGAAAGTCTAAATATAATGGAGGTTTAAGCCAACCCATCTGTCAAGTCTTGAGTCATAAAAATATTCGGCATGGAAAATGCAAGAACCGGAATATTGGATTAATTTATTATTAATAAATTTATTAATGTGAGACATTCCCATAAGACATAATCACCGATTACAAAATGCTAAGTAAATGCATGGTATATATGTATATATATTTTCCCCTATTGTCAAACAACATTCCAATGACAAGCAAAAAGTAGGATGAAATTTAAAATCCAATTTTATTAATAAATATAAAATAATAATACATATAAAATGTAGAATATAATCAATAAAACGAAATTCAATATAATCGCTTTACAATAAAATCTATTTTGAGAATATATCTGAATATTATAAATGTCACTCGTCACATTTAAATGTCAAATAATATATCTTTTGTAACAAAGTATTGTAGGTACATAAACATTCCTTTTATATTTTATTATTATTTTTTATTACAAGATGTCTTCTGGTGAATTTCAAGAGGAGGATATGCCTGCTACAGTGATTTTTGAGACGGATATTGAGCAAAATTCCGAAGTATCTACCATGGATTGGTCATCTATAATACTGAAGCTTTCAGATACAAATATAAAAAAAGAATTGCAAGAACAAGGTCTCTACTACCCGGGTAGCGGAGAGATATGTGCAAAATACATTACTGTGTCGAATAGTTCAGTTTTACGACATCCCTATTTCAAATACCCAGCTGTTATAGATCCTGGGATTAAAAGGGCACTCTTACAACCCGAAATACCTATAATATATCCTGATGATGGCCAAGACTTGTACTTAGCTTTATGTGAGGAAACGAAGCAGTGTCCCGTCAGGATTTTCCATCGAGGGTTATTTGAAGAGCACATAGATTTGCAGAATTACTGTGTAAATCCAAACGGAGTACGCTGTATGGCAATAGCTTTACGGTATAATAAATTTGTAAAGATACTTGATTTGACCGATAATTTTTTAAACAATGACGCTTGCTACCATTTAGGGGAAATGTTGATAAGCAATACGACTTTACATGAACTGAATTTATCGGGATGTCGGATTGGACCTGAAGGAGCTAAGAGATTATTTGTGAACTTACCTCTAAACCAGTCTTTAAAAGTTCTAAAACTGAATAAAAATCAATTAAAAGATACGGGAATGCAATATCTTGCTAAATCTATAGTAGAAGGTATGGATGTGACACATATTTATCTCAGCTATAATGGTATAAGAGCTGAAGGAGCTAATATGTTAACTGAAGCGTTTGAAACCCATAATAAGATTGTACATTTGGATCTTTCTTGGAACAAACTCTTTACATCAAACAGTACATACAGTCTGCTGACTAAATTGGGAGAAAATGAAATGCTTGACGAACTAAACTTAGCTTGGAATTCCTTAGCTGGAGCGCATGTAGGAACTGCGATTAAAAACGTAATGAAAGCACCTAATTTACGTTGTCTAAACTTAAGTAACAATAGACTTAATGGTGAAGCTATTAATAATTTTATAGGACTACTGTAAAACTAAAAAGTTATTAACTATTAACTTATCGTGCAACCCTATGACACCGAGTGATGCTCTAGCAATACTGTCAAAATTGAAGATACCAGCCGTAACATTGCAAAATCTTTTAATGGAGAATGTATTCATTAATTTAGAATTTCTAGTGATGCTGGACCAAATTAAGAAATCAAGAAAAAATATTATTGTTACTTATGGTGGTGTAGTTGCTAGCTACATGTTGCAAGGACCTAATGCTCGGGAACTAGTGATGAACAGAGCAGCATTTTTGTGCAAAAAGAGAAAAAAGCGCCCGGTGGACATCGCTTTAGTAGTGTTACAACTTCTTAAAGAGAAAAATAATATAATGGGTGCAAAAGAGTTTTCAAATGCTATAAAACGTTCCGGAGCACCGTTGGACGAAGATTTTGTAGTCCGGTGAAGCTGTAAAGACCTTGCCAGGTCAATAGCATAGTCAATTAGAAAAAAAAAAAAAAGACGAAGATTTAGTTGATGAGATAGTAAATGTATTTAGTGGCCCTCGTACCGGAAAAGCGAAGACTATAGACATAACACTTTTAGGTGATTATATTAAAAGAAAGTGGCCTGATCGAAGTTTACCTCCCACTCCTCCTCCAGAACTAGACCCGACTCTTGTTTCTGGACAAGGGAAAAAAAAGTAATTTACCAAATTTGATTTCATACGATAGCGACCAAAAATTGTAATTTATAATTTTATTTACTTGTTTGTTTACAATTCTAATTTGTAAGTTTTCTTTATCTTTAGATGATTTGTTTTAATTTTGTTTAAGAAAATACAATTTTATTTTATTTTTTATTATTTTATTTGGAAGATCCTTGTATTAAATTATTCAAAATATTTTCATAACTAGTGGTCGTCGAATGGCCGAAAGTTGATCATGATAAGGGGAACAAAGCTTATTCTTCACTTGTTTAATATATTATGTGTATTTATTTTTGATATTTTTTTCTAAATGATAAACGATCCTTTGATATTATACAATTTGTTGATGATAGACTTAAAGAATGTGAAGTATCACGAATCTATACTATACTATATAATCTATACTAATATTATATAGCTGAAGAGTTTTAAACGATCCTTTGATACAATTAGTTGATGATATACTTAAAGAGTGTGAAGTATCGCGAATCTATACTATATAATCTATACTAATATTATATAGCTGAAGAGTTTTTTTGCTTAAACGCGCTTATCTCAGGAACTACTTACTGGTCCAACTTGAAAAAATAAAAAAGTCAAATATGTTTCTAATGTTAGGATAAACATTGCAGATGGTTTTATGTAATTTGATGTATTAAATTTGATTTGAATTTGAAATAAATCATCATATAATTCATTTTCATTCGTAATTTAATTTCTTTAGGGTCATTCACGAGGTAGTCATATCTAACATCGTGAGGTCGCATACGATGCGTCCAAGAGTGATTTACATCTTTAACAGGCTCGTGATCCGTGTCCATTGTTTGCCGTCACGGTGCGCATGACAATATCGGTAAACGTGCATTCTCCGAGACTGTACTTCGAAATATAGATGTGGACTTAAATGCTAATAACCGATCGTCTTATATTAGAATAGACGCTACTTTTTTAACTTACTTCTTCTTTAACTTCTTCAATCAAATAAAAACCGATCGTCTTGTCTGTCTCCATAGTCATCTAGATCACGTCATTTGGAACACGACCGGCCTCATTGTAGACTGACAATAGATGAACGTTAATTTGCATACGTTTAATATACACATACATTGTTCTTAACAGATTCTCATGACAGCTTGACGGCTAGTCGGTGTAAAACAGTCTCTCTTGGTTACTAGGAATAAAATGTTTTAAATTATATATGCATTAACTCATCACTTAACTTACATTACTAGCCTCTATGCGTCCCTTTCTGGTGTAGATGGAGGGGTGGTAGGAGGAAGCGTCAATCGCCTCCTTCTTACAATCTAGCTGACCCAAGGGGGGATGGGTCAGAGACCCGTCTTCCCGTTGCAATATTTCTACCATCTGAGTGGCACATAGGGTTATACCAGGCGGCCTCGCTCTAGAGCCGAAGCCCTGCATTATTAGCTGTGTCGTTCCATTACGGCGGCTGATGGAACACCGTGGGAGTTTAGTCAGTAGGTGTCTGGCATAACTTTCATTCTGCCCCGAGTGAGAGAGTATCAATGAAAGATATACACACGTTTTAATAAAAAGCTACCGATCTAATATGTATTTTAGTCCATTTTCTATAATTTTCAACATATACCTTTATAAATCATGTCAACCATATTTACGTTCAACGAAAATAATTCACGTGAATACATTCGAATTTATGATAGTATAGATTATAATTCGTGCCTTGTGTTATGGAGACACACGCCCTCTGGCGATCCTAAAGGCATACGGTAGCGTGCCTCACGCAACCAGATCTTGTCCGCTTTATTATTATTTATTGCTTTTCTATAAACCACTAGATAATAAGTTTAATAACGTATAATACAGCTAAACCACATTCTTACATGTTACGTGATTTGGAATATGATGTTACAAGATACGACGACCGTTTCATGAAGTTCTGATTACGTTTAATAGCTAGTTTGGCTAATAGACTTTGATCTCGTGTTTTAACAGTTTGATGTACTAAATAAACTGTATATTAGCATTAGGATACTATTACGCAAATACATTAACACTAAGTAGATTTTATTATTTTCATTTCTGTATAAAAAAAAACTATTCCAAAAGTTTGCTGAAATTTCTGAAAATTAATTTTAGAAATCCAAGAACGACGACTCCTAATTAAATTTGAATACTTTCACAATTTCACCGCACACACTCTTCAATATTATAATTGCACATCTAAATGGGAATTATAATAAAAAAATGTCTTGTTTCAGGTAACTTTCACGAGTAATTCCGCGATGAAAGTGGTTAAATGGCGAAACGTTAGCTGCGCACGCGCATGAAAGTTGACGGAGCGTTTGAACGCATCACCTAGACCGCTATCTGCTGCATCTATACGGCCGTTACAGAAAACGGCAAGTTTGATAAACTATCTGAGACAAGTACTATACGGGTAATGGCAAGTTCTTGTGCTTTAGAATCACCGTTCTACCTACAACCACAGATCCGATTGTGGTGTATGTTAAAACTGTTATATATGCTTCATTTGTGTGGAACAGTGAGTCTGCAGAACGTAAGGCTTACAATTCAAATGATTTTGGTGTATAAGATTTTTTTTATTTATATTTCTTCGTAGTGTTTCCCAAAACTTCATCAACCTATCTAGTGTTACCAAAAAAGATCTTACATAACAACATGTCTCTTATTTCTCACTTGTTGAGCTGACTCTTATTCTTTTACACTACATGGTAGTGTAAGTATGGCATGGAATGAAGGCTCAATAAACTTGGCAAATCTGCCACCATTATAGGAATTTCGTTTAAGACTCTAGTGTTTCTTTGTTGACACTGCGACAATATGCTCTTGAACATAATGAGTGGCTATCAAGTAAAGCTATAGGGTTACAGTGAGATATGTATTTTTCAAATGGGTTTATATCTTAAGGTTGGTAGCTAGTTTTGACCGTTAGTAGATAACGTAGGTATTCGATTTCCGCAATGAGATCCTGCTTATTAAAACGGAAAATATTGTGTTGAAATCATAGCATGATGGTAGATCGTTTGTTAATGCATAATGACTTGGGTGGCTACTAACGTAACGTAATGTAACAACGTAACAAGAAACATCATTTAACATCAGATGTGTTTATGGTTAAACGCTAAATCGAAAGTTATTTGACAAATTAATGTCCGCTGGAACAATAGAATTATAGATTAGTAAGATTTATTACTGAACGATTAACTCCTTCTTAGTTAATTAACGCCTTTTATTTTAAACCGACGAATATTTACTGGCTATGAGATAATGTATTTGCTTTCGATATAATATTGGTTTATTGATTTACGAGACGTATAGCTTCCGACTCTAATAATTAAAAGTATGATTAAAAAGTTAATCGAATTCGAAATCAATAGCTCCGTACAGTTATTGTTATGGGGAACACCTTCTTAAGATTATTTTTCTAATAACATATTTTGTTTATGATTGGTTTCTTATTTTATCTTTTGCATCAAGGGCCTCGGCTTTAACTTATCGGGAACTCTTTTTTATATAGATATATTTTTATTTGAGATACGGTTGTTTCAATTTCTTTATTATCTCCACCAATTGTTCTCTTGTCACCTCATTCTAACTACTCTATCTTTTTTTATAATGTTCATCTAAATGCTTATTTTACTTACAACTTATGAATAGAACAATGAACTCAACTGTAATGTTAGATTTTACTCTAAAACTTCTTGTAGCAAATTTCTTGATTAAGGGTGTTGCTAAGTACTGCGCTCTTGAAACTTCGTCGAAACACTTATTTTGTGGTCTCGAGGTACACCAAATACTATATTTACTCGATTGTTCTGCAATTATAACGAGCATTTCAATTCATTAATATTGAAAATATATGCATACGCAGTCTTTCTCTATTGTAATTTAAAAAAAAATTGTCTAGTACATTTATTATTATTATTGTTAAATATTTCTATTACATTATTAATATGCGCTAGTAGATTATAAATTTTCAATATCATAGTTGTCGTATTTCTCGTAATTGACCGCAAAAAAATACAATGCTACAATTCTAGCACCTGTGGCAAAACTGTTAACAAAAACCATATATAGCTTGACGATATAATCATAGCTTCCGAGACGATACAATAACACGATTAGGTCACACGCTAAAACTCAGTGTTCCTTCTAACATTGACCTCGTTCAAAGCCAATTTGTCACCTAACACGACGACGAACTGTTTCGTAAGTAGAAAGCGCTCAGTCGCCGCGTGGGCGCATGCTGATCACAGAACACGCTGCCCGCGGCTTTTCCACATACATACGTTCTATTTGCACTTTTACTTTTTGAATTATATTTTCACTTTATGCCGTACGGTTAAGGCGCAGTTGGTGACAGCGCGCTGAGTTTTATTATTCATTTCTTACATATTTCAATTGTTATTGGCACCAATATACTATTTGCGGGATGATAGCGTTAACTATGCCTTTACTATCCAATCGAATGAATGCACGTTGTGATTATATATATATAAATGTAGCTTTAGGTATATTATAATAATATTCAGGCACGAGCACAAAGCGGTTCGCCTAGTTCGTTGTCGCTTGGCGACACGATTTTGCAGTTATTTCTGGTGATGACTTACTTTTATCTTGTTTTATGATGGCCTTTTATCTTTGTGTCATCACGACACGAGGAAGGTAAATTAACAAAATATGTATATTATACGAGGTCAAGTGTAACATTTAAGCACGTTTTTACGGCAACAGTCAATTCTTCATGTAAATTCCATTGTTATTTAACACTGGTAAACTTTACTCATGATTTGAGTTATTCAAATTTATTCTTAGCTAGCTAGTGGTCAGGGTTTGGGGAAAATTGTTTTGTTGTTTCAAGGAAAGTATGTATTTGATTTGCGTTAAGAGTTAACACGTAACTCTTACAACCCTTTTATTGTTCACATTTTTTAAAGTTTATCATTACTGCTTAACATCTATGGAAAAGTGTAACGATATACGCTTACGTAATACTCTGAAATATTATCTATCAACCGACAAAAGTCTCCTCAAAATCGGTTCATACGTTTCTTATATAAATCTGGACAAACAACGTCTTGATTTATATGAATAGATTAATTTGTCTTGTCTACCACTTATATACAAAAGGTTTAAGCATTAAAATGAATAAATTAAAGCAATAACTCGTACGAAAATTAAACGATTCACTTCGTCTATATAAAAATTAATTCTTTATCGACTATAAATGTCACTGCAACTTTGAAGGCCTTTTTTTAAACTTTACCAACGAATGCTGGAATTCGATTGTTTGACATTGTCGTGTTTTTACTATTAACCAGTAGTGTATATACTGTAATGCCGTCATGAAATTGTCATTGATATTAAATAAATTTTAAATCAATGATCAATAAATAATTAATCGATAATTTCTCGATGCATTTCAGTTTCATCGTAAAATAATATACGCAGTTTTTAATTACTTTGGCAAATAAAAGGAATGCATTATAGTAACGAAATGATTACTTTCAAGTTTTCTTTTATTATAAATCAACAGAAAACGGTTTGCTTTAAAATTTTATGAGCTTCGTGTATACAGCACATTCGATTCTCTTTATCAGACGTGATTTTTATAGGAACGAACGGAGTTATACCACAGTGCAATGATATTG
>MU161332.1:14166-32060 GCA_015888305.1 Antheraea pernyi | reverse complement strand
CAATATCATTGCACTGTGGTATAACTCCGTTCGTTCCTATAAAAATCACGTCTGATAAAGAGAATCGAATGTGCTGTATACACGAAGCTCATAAAATTTTAAAGCAAACCGTTTTCTGTTGATTTATAATAAAAGAAAACTTGAAAGTAATCATTTCGTTACTATAATGCATTCCTTTTATTTGCCAAAGTAATTAAAAACTGCGTATATTATTTTACGATGAAACTGAAATGCATCGAGAAATTATCGATTAATTATTTATTGATCATTGATTTAAAATTTATTTAATATCAATGACAATTTCATGACGGCATAACAGTATATACACTACTGGTTAATAGTAAAAACACGACAATGTCAAACAATCGAATTCCAGCATTCGTTGGTAAAGTTTAAAATGAGGCCTTCAAAGTTGCAGTGACATTTATAGTCGATAAAGAATTAATTTTTATATAGACGAAGTGAATCGTTTAATTTTCGTACGAGTTATTGCTTTAATTTATTCATTTTAATGCTTAAACCTTTTGTATATAAGTGGTAGACAAGACAAATTAATCTATTCATATAAATCAAGACGTTGTTTGTCCAGATTTATATAAGAAACGTATGAACCGATTTTGAGGAGACTTTTGTCGGTTGATAGATAATATTTCAGAGTATTACGTATCATATCGTTACACTTTTCCATAGATGTCAAGCAGTAATGATAAAATTTAAAAATGTGAACAATATAAGGGTTGTAAGAGTTACGTGTTAACTCTTAACACAAATCAAATGCATACTTTCCTTGAAACAACAAAACATAAGAGTTAACACGTAACTCTTACAACCCTTATATTGTTCACATTTTTAAATTTTATCATTACTGCTTGACATCTATGGAAAAGTGTAACGATATGATACGTAATACTCTGAAATATTATCTATCAACCGACAAAAGTCTCCTCAAAATCGGTTCATACGTTTCTTATATAAATCTGGACAAACAACGTCTTGATTTATATGAATAGATTAATTTGTCTTGTCTACCACTTATATACAAAAGGTTTAAGCATTAAAATGAATAAATTAAAGCAATAACTCGTACGAAAATTAAACGATTCACTTCGTCTATATAAAAATTAATTCTTTATCGACTATAAATGTCACTGCAACTTTGAAGGCCTCATTTTAAACTTTACCAACGAATGCTGGAATTCGATTGTTTGACATTGTCGTGTTTTTACTATTAACCAGTAGTGTATATACTGTTATGCCGTCATGAAATTGTCATTGATATTAAATAAATTTTAAATCAATGATCAATAAATAATTAATCGATAATTTCTCGATGGATTTCAGTTTCATCGTAAAAAAATATACGCAGTTTTTAATTACTTTGGCAAATAAAAGGTATGCATTATAGTAATAAAATGGTTACTTGAAGTTTTCTTTTATAATAAATCAACAAAAAACGGTTTGCTTTAAAATTTTATGAGCTTCGTGTATACAGCACATTCGATTCTCTTTAACAGACGTGATTTTTATAGGAACGAACGGAGTTATACCACAGTGCAATGATATTGACATAATTTATCTACATTATTTTTTTGTCATGTTTTTGTTACATGGCTTCAAATTAATTAACACTTTGGAATCCTATTTTAGTAATAAATAATATTAAAGTAACAATTAAATAAAGGTATCTAATAATTAAAAAGTTCAACACTCGAACTACGTATCTCCAGACCTACGCCATCTTAATTTCATATTACTTATATGTTATTAAAATATGATTACTCATAAGTATCAGTTTATTGCAGCAACAAGATTGATTTCCACTAATAATATTCCATAAGCTTACATACATACATATACACACTTTTCTAAACATGCTATATTATTATATGAGAGCTTCATCCGGCCCGCGGAAAATCACGCATTAGAAAGGGGTTTTGTGCATTTAAAAGCATATATAAATGTGAACACTTGTTTTCCACGATTAATACTAATAAATAAAAGTACAAGATCTTTTTAACGATATTCCAATTTATGAAACGTTACTTGATAAACATATAAGAGTGCTATTTCCACTACGTCAGATTCACAAATGCTCGTATTTTTATTAATAATGATATCCTAAAATTTGGCCCGTAACTGTATAAGAAATGCCGATACCTGGTATATGTATATACCTTGTAACGTGTAACTGTAACTTGATGTAAAATAAACGCTATTAGTATTATAAACGAGAGAGTTTTAAGGATGTTTGTTACTCTTTCCCCGGAAATGTATTGAACGGATTTTGATGAAACTGGACCGTAATTCAGCTTACATATCAAAATAACACATAAAGTTTAATTTGATTTATAAATGTATTTTGTAAATTAGCCAAAATATAACGATAAATGTCAAGTAAACTGGAAAAAATCCTGCTATCTGATAGGTAGCTAATTCGATGTGCGTTGTATAAACTGTTATATAAAGGTACAATCACAGGCAAAGTCGCGGACGGCCGCTAGTTTTTCATAAATAATAAAAAATAAATTATTTTTCCTTTGTTGGTTGTATTATTGTGTAATACCGTCCATACCGGGGCAGTGCGTGTGCACAATTTACGAAAATCGCCGCTGGCAACGGTTTTTGAATAATTCATACGGAAAGACTTCGCCAACCGTGGTATTGCTTTTCGGGCCGTAATCGGGCTGTATTGAAAATATATTATTGATATTATCGAAATGATTATTTTATGAGTGAAAACAGATACGTTTAAAGATATCCGCGAGAGATTCGCAAATTCGGATGTGAATAATCATTATGTGATTGCTTGTTTCTTTTTTTTGTAAATTAAATTTTATTTGTTTGTGCTCATAATGCGCGAAAGCAGATACCATAGTAGTACTAGTATATTAGCATCTTCACATTTAATACCTTAAGTAGTTAAATAACAAGAATAAACGAAATGGTCGTTACAAATTCCAATTACATATATCTAATCTTGTTTAAGAAAAACGTAAATAAGATTATATTACAAGATATTCAATATTCAATTAACTTCTTATTTTTAAATAAAAATGTAATAATACATTGTAAAAAAATTGAAATCCTATTTATGTCTACATACTACTTTTTGCCATTGTGCAACGTAAACTGTTATCACTTTTATAGTCTTTTTATTTATATATATGCCATATTGTAAACCGTTAATTCATTTCTACTAATTTACTCTACAAACATAGTGCAAAACCACAGGTAACGATTACGCAGCTGATTAGATTTGAATAAAACACTGCTATGTATGTAAGCGGTGAATGCTTTCGTCCCACGTGGTGAGCTCCTGCGTTGTTTTCCCTTTCACATGCACATGTTACGGTCTCACGGTCTTCCAATTTTCAAGTCGAAGTTTTTATAACTTCGAGAAATGATTTCTAAAAAAAAAAACGAACTTAGCAACCGTAATATGAGATATCTGCTGACAAAAATGAATTTTATTGTGACAGACGATTTTAATTCACCGAATACCTCCCACACGAATCTAATTAATATACGACGCTGTAATTATTTATAAACGTTCCAAAAACGCCAACCGACGAATAAGATCTCAGATTGAACGTTTAACATGAAGACTTTTTATCGAAATTACAAACCGAGTCTACCTCTTAATTTCGCCTTTCACAATTCACAGTCCACACGTATGTCGTGAAGAATTTGAGCGACTTCCCTTTAACGTCTCGTCACACCGGCACTCTCGGTAATGAGATGCTCATCCGACTTGTAATGAAGGAGTTACGGCGGCGACCCGTTTACCGTGGCCGTACTGCTCGCTTGAAACATACAGTGTGAAATTACGACCGCAAACGTTAAAATTATAATAAAACTCTTCAGACAATATTTTGAAGCGATGGACGTGGAATCGCATGTGAGTCGGAGCTTCCGGTTAATTAAAACAACGTAATGAAACTATGGTACGGTGGTAAGGCTTTTTCTAAGTCCGCCTGGCTAGCTGCTACATTCTAGTTGAAAATCTGTCCTCAAGCACCAGTTGGTGCGTTCCGGCGGTAAACACTTGAGAGCCAGTTCCCTACGGGGCTTTGGAGAGTTTACCATCCTAGACACGTTGTCATTTAACATTAGATGAGATTGCGGTCAAAAGCTGAAAACTATAAAGTATAAAAAATCGTATATTTGTTTTTATATATCTAAAATGTAGATTTAATGTCGATAATACAAGAAGGTCGGTTCATTTCCTGTGAGATGTTTCTTTGGTCAGGTGCTAAAAGGGTCGAAGCATGTTTTGTGAGGAATAAGATTTTACTGCTAAAAGGGTTGCCATAATTGACATAATCTTTATCTTTTTTCGCTTAGTGTAAAAAATTTATATTCCCAACGATTGACAATAAATTTTACTTTTTATGAGTTATAGCATTGACTGACTTTAAAGGACAAATAGTGGTATGAATAAACTTGAAGTTCAAGTTGAAATAGCTACATGACTTAGAAAACTATAAATATATTTTTGAACGGCTTTTAAATTAGCGAATATACTTAAAAATATATAATAATTCTCATCTGATACCTTTTATTGTTTTATTTCTGTAATCAAATTATGTGAAATATTTTCTTTGTTTAAAACAAAATGTTATGTATAAATATTACCCTATCAAATCTATTGCTTTTGTACTTGCGAAGAAGAGCATTTTTAATAGATTGGTAAAAAAATACGCGTATCGGTCTGAATTACTAAACCGTATGTTTCCTCTTCACCTGTAAGTTGAGCCTAAGTAGGACGCCCACAGACTGACCAGTTGACCCCAGAGACACCGCCAACTTTAGCTTCGTTGCCATTTCGATATTATATGACCGATTATAAATTATTTTATTTCTAAATCTATGCTAGCTACAGGCGGTTTATTAGTTTTTTCATGATTATTGTAGTGTTGGCCTTTGATTTTGCATTGTGATCGTTAAATTGATGATGTTCGTTAAACTTGCAAAACTCGATAATTTTTAGTTTTTTTATAGTATTTGATCATTAACGACGATTGGTTATCAAGCGGTACATACCTGCCAGTTTTTAAAACCTATTTTCCGTTTCAAAATATATTATCTAGCCAGGTTTAACTTTACGAACGTGCATAATAAAATCTCTTTTCAAGTTAGGAATCATTTTTTTGGACGGTATGTCTTTTAAATTTCCAATATCTCTCGTATATATTTACATGCGTCGATTTTTTCACACGCTCTGTAATTCAATCGGTTTCATAAAATTTAACATATGATATTTCGATTCATTCGTCTATAACTGCGGGAGTGAAGTAATCTATGTAAGTACGAAGTTTGAAAGTAGATAAATTATTATATTTCTATGCAAGTTTTCCACACACGATGCGATTTGATTAGAAGAAATTTGTTTCGTTTTTCAAGTGATGGCCACGTATCGGAGTGTACATTCCATCATCTTAGAAGTAAAGACGTTGTTGTGTCTAAATTTACGTAATATTTCACTTTCAATTTAACGATAATTATTTTTAAAAACGAATTATGTTTTTATTTGTATTAATATTTTAACTTTATTAATTTATTTAATATTATTTATTTAATAAATTAATTAATTTAGCAACAAAATGTTAGAAATCCTCTTTACTCGGAAAGCCTTTTTGTAAGACTCTCTTTGGCTGTACTTACAGACTTCTATATTTATCGTTAACATCACTCACATTTCATTTTTTCTTGTTCTCTTCCCACAATACTACACGCCGTACCACACGACCCGCCCGCACTGCTTCGTTCACGTTTAGCATGCTTCCTGGCCTGTATTTATAATTGCTCTGATTTAATAATCGTAACGGACGAAAGATAAAAAAAAGAAGTTTACGTACCGAAGGAGGTTATAGATTATCCAATACCACGTTACGATTATTAAATCAGAGCAATTATAAATACAGGCCAGGAAGCATGCTAAACGAGGAGTAATAGATTAGCATGAGGAGAGATGAAAGCCATATAACTAGAAAAGTTTCAAATAGGAAAGACCGTTAAAGATATTTTCTTTGTTTTAATTTAATCACTTATGAAAACTTACGACGAATCAAAAAAATTACATTACATTTTTAGACACAAAACGATGGTCATTTATAACTTTCTTATCTAATACTAGTTGCCGCCGCGAACTTCGTTTCGCCTTAATATGATTTTTTTTTTCTTGGCCTATATTTTTAGTACATACATACCAACATATGGGACATTTTGCTATGCTACCCCATAGAGACTGTTCGTTTTTGCGGAATACAAATTGAGAAAGCGAAAATTTTAAAGCGAACTGTAGTAAAATTACATACATCAACTCAAAATTGAATAAAACCATCGTAATTACGGATGCGTTCAAGTTGTTAATAGCAATTTGGAGTTGCGTTCACAATCACAGAAAAAGAAAACTGATATTTAGGTTTTTCCGTGTAATTTTTCTATCCATAAAAACCTTCCTCGAATTCAAGATATAAATCAAATCCAAAATTACTCGAATTGGACCAGCCGTCTTCGAGTTTTGAGCTTAGCAACATATTTTGCGATTCATTTTTATTTAAATAGATTATAAAGCTGAAGAGTTTGGTTGAATACGCTAATCTCAGGAACTACTGGTCCGACTTGAGAAATTATTTCGGTGTCAGATAGCTTCGGCGAAGGATATAGGCTATATATCATTACGCTAAGACCAACAAGAGCATAGTACCAATGAAGAATGTTTCAAAATCGGGGTATTTTTTTTTACTTTTGAGAGTTTCAAAGCAAAGCAACTATACAACGCGGACGAAATCGCGAGGAGAAGCTGGTACTTCATAAAAACAGTCAAAAATTCCAAGATACGACTTTAGATAAAATTACAAAGTAATAAATAGCTTAAGTTTACAATTGCTTAGGTCGTTACGTATCATAATGTTTAACTTATTCAATTCATTATATATATAGATTTTACCAGAGCCACAGTGACTCGAGCAGCAAAGGGCCGAGGGTTGCATCGAGCAATAACCATGCTGTGACCGGAGGCGCTGGTAACGTGGCACGTTCGAGTCCTACAGCAGATAGGGCTCCGCCAAGAGGCCAAGCTGCTACCAAGCAGACACAACCGACACCCCCTGTATACCCATAACTTACATCAATATACACAAAAAAGTGGTATTCGAGTGATTTGCCCGGTGGACTGTCAATTAAATGTTTTTGAAGGGAAACTTTTAACTATTTTGCGGAATTATGTATAAATAGTAATCGCTTTGACTTATATAGATGGGCCTTTAAAAGGCAAGATGTCTGTGATATCTAGGCATTCATATAATGTAACAAGTATTGTAAGGCGAAGCTCTGGCCAAATAAATAGTAACAGTATCTACGAAGTAGTTATTGCCATTCCTGACTGCATCGACACTATACGGGATTAGTGTAATACGTTATATTTTACGGGATAGATTTTGATCAAATTTTTGAAGCGAAAGTTCTTATGCTTAAACTTAATGTTGGTATGAATTTGTGTGTATGTATAAATGGCTTTCTAGATCTGGTAGTATACCAAAACGAGTAAAGGTATAATTAAATATTTATACAACGGGGCTTCGTATAGTATATAGTTTATGAGCATTCTCATATATATAATTTAAAGCATATAAGCCAAAGAAGTTTCACGTACACCGTGTGTACATACTGATATACGCACAGTTGTCTTACTTCTTAGATACCTAGGCATTCATATAATGTAACAAGTATTGTAAGGCGAAGCTCTGGCCAAATAAATAGTAACAGTATCTACGAAGTAGTTATTGCCATTCCTGACTGCATCGACACTATACGGGATTAGTGTAATACGTTATATTTTACGGGATAGATTTTGATCAAATTTTTGAAGCGAAAGTTCTTATGGTTAAACTTAATGTTGGTATGAATTTGTGTGTATGTATAAGTGGCTTTCTAGATCTGGTAGTATACCAAAACGAGTAAAGGTATAATTAAATATTTTTACTACGGGACTTCGTATAGTATATAGTTTATGAGCATTCTCATATATATAATTTAAAGCATATAAGCCAAAGAAGTTTCACGTATACCGTGTGTACATACTGATACACGCACAGTTGTCTTACTTCTTGGTCCTATTTCAAAAGAAAATTCTTACCGTGGAGAAGCTTACGTTTACAGTGTGGAGCTTACGTTTTTTCTTCTGTAGGTACATACAATGTGTTGATACGAAAATAAACAACGCAGACAAAGTCGCGAGTATCAATTAGTCATCAATATATTTGTATACGAAATAAAATTATGAGGACGTATATCCACCACTCACCCGCACGTGGAGGTCCTGGTCCTTGAGTTGAGGTTGAGTTTACGGCTTAGGTCGCTGATCTTGTTAACAGGACAGTAGTCTATATTAGCACTAGGGTGAGTCTATTACGGGTTTCTAGAGATTTTTAGCGATTTTATCATTATTTTTCAACGCAGTTTATCTCAGAGCGGTTTGCAAACTGCGATATTCAAACTTTTTTGGATGCATACGTTTTTTGACGGACGGCGGCACTTGTGTTCGTTTAAAGTTCCTTCAGGTAAATTAGTGGTCAGATACATTTTATTAATAAAACTAATTTAGAAAAAGATTTGTGCTTACATATACTTAATAAAAATACGGAACAATATCCAATATTAAAATGGGTTGGTACTGTTTTCGATTTCTATATTTAACATTGTAAAGAAGTTCTATTTTCGTTACAAACATGTGACTATCTGAGATTTTGTCCGCGGTACTATGCTTAGTTGTACGCTGTTTTAGTACGGAACAACGCTTCTAGTGTAAAATATAATTCTTTGTGTGTACACTGTGTACACCTATCCACATACACACTGACATACGAACAGAGTTATCTCGCACTTTCTACTTTATAGCGTTTAACACTGTATTGTTTATTAATTGAACCAATGTTTATATTGCTAACTGCAATTTCATTTACATTGTAATAAACTGAAATCGTTAAATTTCAAAATGATTAAATGAAATAACATAGCGATAAAAGTCCATAATTTTCACTGACAAATACTTATTAGTTATTATCTTGTACGCTGTCTGGAAATTTATCAACCATGTCATATATTTCTTAATTACTGTAACTCTTAGGGAGAGAGCAAATATTATAGACAAAAAGTAAACCATCATTTAAAAAAAAATCCTCTCTTGAGAACCAGAAAATATTTACCCTGCATCAAATTTACGTAATCCATACCCCACCTCTTAACTGCAAATGGTCTTAAACCATTAATTTAATCTGATATTCGAAGCTGATCACGACCACGATCCGCTGAAGCGAGAGAGCTATATTATTATAAAAAACATCAAAATTAAAATACAAAACATGTTGCCAACATAAACAGCACGTATGTTGACGAGATTTATTGTCGCTCCGTGAGAGTTGGCTCTTGCGAGTGGCAGATCGAAGTGTAGACATATCACCGAATAAACATATTCAGCGAGAAGTGTTATTAGTGTATTGTACGCGTCTATATTTGTCTTAGAGTTGTAACTTGTATTCGGCATCGTTTGTCGATATTCGAGAGTTTATCGCAATTATTAATTTGTTTTGAGATTTTATTCTGTATTTTAATACTCCTTGTATTTGTTTTTGTTATTTAAGACTAAAACATCTGCGAACTGATGAGTCCAAATGATAAGCGATGATTGCTCGGTAGTTAGTGTATTCGGACATTGCATCTTATGACGTACCACCCGAAACAACCGTGTCCGGTGAGCATCTGCACCAGTCGGAACGTCAGGGAACCCCAACCTTTCCCAATCCATTCCAGCAGGACCGTGCGGACGGCGTCTACTGTATACCGCCCGTACCGCGCGTCCGCCAGGTCCTGCCTCCATCTCTCGACGGCGTCTATAAATTAAAAAAAAAATAGTATTTGAAATGCGAAAAAACAATAACTATATTGTTGACTCGTATATAACGTTTAAGTACGTATATAGACATCTGAGAACAATATACTCGTATGTCACTGTTGTCATACCAACCTGTATGTATCACAGTATATACGAGATACACTAACCGGAACTGAGGAATCAAACCATCAAGCGATATTTCTTACTAAAAATACATACAATCACAACTATACTATAATTCCACAATTAAATATATTATTATTCTCGCTTTCTCCCAATTAACTGTTCAGCATCTCTAGTATAATACTCAAAGCAACTTAAGATGCTACTTTATTGTTAACTGCCCATTTAAAATATTTTAATTATTTAATATGTAGTCATACTAACAACTGGAACTGTATTTGTATTCGATGTGCTCGACTTTCATTAGTGACTTAGTAATACCTATTTTATATGTGAAATTCCGGTGGGCATATGTTGGTATTTTTGTCCTCGTAGATATTGACGTTATTTTTGTATAAATGAGGTTACCTGGATGGTCCTTAGCTATATTTAGACCTGGTTGGTGGCGCTGTTGTGAATATCTATATATATAATATATATACATATATTTTAAAGTTCGTATTTTAAAAGGAGCAAGCATAAGGAAAATGTAAAGAAAATAACAGAATTCAAGATTGGCACGCAGTTTTCCTTAAATTACTACTTCCTTAATTACTATCTGTATAAATATTACAAAAGTCATTGTTACAGGATTATTTAAATTAACTAAATAATAACAAAAACAGCGAATACTTACAAATAGGGGATTGAAATACGTAGAAAATCATCATTTGAGATATTTTCTTTGAATATACTTACTTATATTACATAAAATCCGGGATTAGCATTTAATTTTCTAACATGTTATTTCTTATTGTTAATATGGGAAAATGTATAAGGGGAAGGGAAAGAAAAAATAAGGGGAAAATGTTATTATGTCATTATTTACAAGGTTATTGAAATTGTGCAAAATAATAAGGAATCGTACAATGTAATTATTTTACAGAGGGCAAACGTGGCCGAATTTTCTTTTTTATCGACAAACCGAAAACTTATTACCGCAACACTAACACCCATGCATAAAGCTTACAATAATTATTTGAAAGCACGTTAACGCTAATCGTAACTAGTAAATAAAGTTGTGAGTTAAACTAATAGTTAAGGACTTAGAATTGATATGGTAATGATATTTTGCTTATTAAACGTACAGACAGCAAGAGTTTGAGTTAATTTATATATTTGTGTGTATTTTTCTACTTATGAGAGACAATTTTTTCGCAGGCCGGCATGACAGCGGCGACCGGCGATGGATAGTGTGTCACCCGGTGGTCGCTATTGTTTTTGGATTGTACTGTGCTTACCATCACCTACAGTGCAGTCATTCTGCAGTCTTAAAAAAAAAATAGTACTAAATGATTGGACTTTTATTAGTTGGAGTAAAATATACAGTGTTCGACAGTGAAGGCACCGACCGATCCTTATATATTTCGGTCGTAAAAAAGGGCTCCAGCAGAAGCTAATAAATACAGAAGTATTTGGTTCGGAGTGGTTTATTAGTAACTAGCTCTTGCCCGCGGATTCTCTCGCGTTAATGTAGATTTAATCTATCCCTTGGGATTTGTACTTTTTTCTGGATAAACTAATGCTCTTTTTTACCCCTGACAAAGTGTATGGAAAATGGCATCGATTGAGTAGTCAACAAACACACATTCGTGTTTATAATATTTTTAAGACCCAGATCTCAAAATGGCAGATTATGTTTCTAAATAATTAGCCAATTTTTTTTGTTCAAGGTATCCAAATTTTGCTATAAATACTGTATTTAAAAAAAATACTTATGCTGCCAACAGTCTGTTGATCAGTGTATCATTTGTTTTTATGGTTTATTCCCTTGTGGAGTTGGGCAGTACAGGGGTTCAGGATATGCACTATCACACGTTCAGCTCCATTTCAATTCTCAGAACTAGCGACGTATTAATGGCTGGTCCCAATTAGAACTCCGTCCATAATAATGTATTTTGCAATAGCAGAAATTGCTTCAATAGTAACTGCCCATAATGTAAAAGCCGTAACAAGGGATTTTTATTCCCGAACGGTCTGTTACTGTTTGTACTATTTCCCATCCATTTCATTTGTTCACAATAACGAAACCATATTACGTAAAATAACACCAGTTTTGCATGATATACAGCCGAATAACACAAAATTATGAATAGAGTATAAATTCCATATGACATTCCAAGATCCCGCCAAAACCTCTGTTCTATGTTGTCCCACATACAGTGATAATACAAGAACATTTCACAGATGCAGGTTTTGCTTGCAATGTTTTCCTTCACCGGCAGCCGACAGTGTTGCCAATTTAAATTAGTATACAATTTAGAATGTACGCGAATTCCGAAAAAATGGGTCTTAAGATAGGAATGCAGGTTTATATTCAAATTATTTCCGACTTTCGTGTCGACTGTACAATGTCCATTTCGAGATTTTGATTACGTATCGTGTCTATTAGGATGCGCGTGAGTCGATCACAAAGGCGCCGACGCGGAAACCATTCCCGGGATTAGACGCGCCACGGTTCCCGGGACCCGCGGGACTGCTCTGGAGTAATCTATGCGCACGAGGAAGGGAATTTTATAGTTAACGGTAAAACGGTAATGGGCTTCCACGTCGACTGCTGTTGGTGTTATTTTCGTCGGTTATTCATGTTTCAATATTATTGTTACGTAGTTGAACGTTTATTTCTTAGTTATATCAATTAGTATATTTGCAAAATTACTTGATTATTTAAGTTTAACAGATAAATCGAATCATTTAATGTATGTGAATATTTTTAAGACATCAATAGTTGAGTCGTTACATTTCGAAATTAGTTGAATGTTTATTTTTTTTAGGATATTCAGTTTTTATACACCGAGATCGGAGTTAAAATTTTGCCGTTCATAAATATGCTTTTAATTTATTTTTCAAATTATGATCATATTTTACATGTACAAAATTTGAAAATATTGAATAATAACTTAAAATATTGGGAACGGCTAAAATTATCAGGCTAATAGCATTATTTATATCCGGCAACAGCGCTTTAGGGTAAGTTTCTCTAATCATATGTCCTAATCTTAACCCAGCATCGTTTCACATCAGACGATATCATGACATCGTGTTAATGTCTAAAAGCTAGATATAGATATATAGAGTGGATCAATAAATGAACGATGGTGACGTTTGGAAATGACGCCCTCTTTGTGCATCCACTAAAAACGAATTTAACTATCTATTTTTATTTTTTATCGAACTGACTACGCTATTTGTCTGGCAAGGCCTTACTTAACAGCTTCACCGAACTACTAAGACGAGCGCTTAAGGCAATCAACCGATTTTATTTTGAAAACTAGCTCAAGGGTGCACGGCACACCTCGGCTTGTGTTGTTGCCAGGTTCATGCAATTCGCGACTCAGCTGACCTAAACTAAGCTACATATTTATACTTATATGAGTTATTGAAATATATAATTATGTGTACCAAGCATACATACCTCAATAACTCTTATATGTATTTTGTGTCGGATAATTTTTCTAAACTATTTCAGTTCGATAAGGGAAAACAATAAAACCCTTCCACTTTCATGTGTAAGCGTGTGTGCGTGCACGTGTGTGGAGCTGATATGTGTAATGTCGTTGCAGTGAGATTTTGTGTCACTGAATCGCGTGAGGTATATTCTATGTTTTGTAAAAATATATAACATGAAAAGATAAGCCTAGGATCTTCTTGATTACTGGGTTATTTTCCGAACCGGTGGTAGGATTGACGTTCATCAGCGCGATATCAGGGCCTACATGAATAAAATATATTGGATTTTTGAAATGTTAAAAGTTTAAAAAATAGCTTTATCATTCAATATCCACAAAGCGGTCCTTTTATTACTGTCGGCTCAATTATAAATTAATCCGTAACCACTTCAAAAATTACGTACGAATTCGCATCGCCGCTGTTCAATTTAACCGTACGCCGTGTAATTACGCCAAAACAATGCACGTGGCATTACTGCATGTTATTAAATTTAATTACCGGCTTATTAGTCACCAATGCGGCCATGGTGATGCAAGTTAACGCTGTCCCGTATTTATTTCTTGGTACTTCTACAAAAACTGTATATTATAGTGAAAATACGTAATTATATATGTAGTACACTAAACGCCTGTCCTATAATGGTTATTTTTTCATTAATAAATTATAAATGCTATGTATTCCATATTCGAAGTTTTTACTAATTTTTTAACCGTTTATATTTAAACGTAATGTCTTAAATGCGTTGATACAGAACCACAAGGATATCATATGTAGAATAAATTTGTGAACCAGTAGAATTATGTTTTACTCATAGCAATATTAACAATTAGCAATAACGAGCTGTTTAGTATTAGTGTGGGTAAATAAAGTTACAATTATTCCTCTTCTCTTTATTGATGCACGCATATTATACTTCAGTATTATATACAAATGGAGTGCCGCCGCCGCCCCAACAATTCGCGGTCCGAACCCCGCAAAATGGGGCTCGAACCGCCAGCGTCCGTCCAGGGTGAGGCCCAGGTACTTCATCTGGGTCCCCACCCTGATCCGGGCGCCCTACACCATAATGTGGGCCCAAGGTGGTGGTCCTCGCCGAGGCCCGTGGAAAAGTAGGGCCTCGGTCTTCCCGAGGCCCAACCTCCTTATGCGCCTCACCTTACACTTCCAGCTTGCGGTCGGACTTTCTTAGGAAGCGCATCGAAAAGGCCGTTTGCACACTCGGTGAATGGTTTCGTCGATGGCGCATAAAAGTTAATCCTGATAAGAGCGCCGCGATACTCTTCGATCCTTTACGACGTAATAATAACCTCGAGCCCATCAGGCTATACGGAACCGATATACCTTGGGCCGACGAGGTCAAATATCTCGGTGTTACATTAGATAAACATTTAAATTTCGAGTCACATATAGATAGAGTACGGAACAAAGCCGCTATGGTTTTGGGTCGCCTCCATCCGTTGCTTTGTCATAGGAGTAAGATGTCCCTCAGACACAAGCTCACTTTGTATAAGACGTGTATCCGTCCCGTGATGACATATAGCAGTCCCGTTTTTGCGCATATGTCGAAAGATAATTTTCATAAGTTGCAGGTTCTTCAAAACCGCGTTTTACGTAAAGTGACCGGTGCCCCGTGGTACGTCCGGAGAGTTGATCTACATAGGGACCTAGAGATGCCTTCTATCTGGGCGTACGTAAAATCACTTACGATTAGTTATTTTGAAAAAGCCGCGAATCATCCCAGTCCGTTAGTGGTATCCGCCGCAAAATACGAACCCGTACCAAACGCTGCGCGTAGTAAAAGACGTCCGCGACATATTTTTACCGACCCTCCCGATGAAATAACGGCAGTGAACGATCAGTACCAGCCTGTCTCTCTAAACAGAGCGTGCTCACGCCCACGCCCGCGTAACCACAGATCACGCCGCCGTGGTCTGGGGGTAAATTTCGCTCCCGCACACCAGACTAGGCCCCCCTCGGCAGCAGCTCAAGCCTAGGTCCGTTCCCTCGGCGTGGAGCCCTTGAGTACGCTGCTCGCGCGATACAGTGACACAAAATCTTACATCACTGCGACAACATTACACATATCACCTCCACACACGTGCACGCATACACGCTTACACATGCAGGTGGAAGGGTTTTATTTTTTTCCCTTATCAAACTGAAATAGTTTAGAATATTATCCGATACGAAATATATATAGGAGTTGTTGAGGTATGTATGCTTGGTACACATATATGTTTCAACAACTCATATATGTATGAATAGTTAGCTTAGCTTAGGTTAGCTCAGATAGGTCACGAATTGCTTGTATCAGGCAACAGCCAAAGCCGAGGTGTGCCGCGCACCCTTGAGCTAGTTGTCAAAGTAAAATCGGCTGAGTGCCTTAAGCGCTCGCCTTAGTAGTCCGGTGAAGCTGTTAAGACCTTGCTTGGTCAATAGCGTAGTCAGTTAGAAAAAAAAAAAATAGATAGAGACTAGATAACTTTATTCTCTTTATAAAATACGTACAGTTAATTTATACATATCAAAACAATATAGGGATAATTTATTATACAATTAATCATTTTATACATGTTTTATTATTTTGGAAAATAATGTATACAATTCAAAATATCGTTTTTTTTTCACCAAAAAAAATATCAATTCAAATGCGAATCGGGATAAATAACGAAATAGTTTTTTTGTTCCGTTATAATAATATATTTTGGCATATATGTTATGTGTTTATTAACTACAACAATATTAAAATATAGTTTAATATATGCTTCAATATAAAGTATTATACGGAGATACATTACTGAAAATAAGTGTAACCTATTCCGAGACCTGATTTAATACACAATATTTTATATATTTGGTAAATAAAAATATATTATAAGGTAATATATAATGTGCTAAGTGTACATCTTGAACATTATGTCACGAACTTCGGATGGACACGACGCGACTCACCGCTGTGCGATGCGTCGTCTTGCGCAATCGCAGGTGCGCAAATGTCAGGTGGGCGTTGTACACTCGCACCAAGGAATGTATGAAACTCTTTGTAATTATTGCTTATTGTCATTGATCTTCCCCTGACTCTCGTTTCACGTTACGTAATTAATAACCGGGTTGAATAGTTAGCTTTAAATCGGAAATATTTATCAGTGGTATAATCTGTGAAAGGTTCGGATCAGTGTTGCCAGATGGACTTAAGAACTCGTCAATTTTTGTATAGAAACTAACCGACAAAATAAAACATGTAAGAAAATGATTGGTAGACAACTTTTATTTTTAGAACTTGTCATATCTGATGTCTCGAACTGGTATACAAAATAATTATAGTCAAATATATGTGAGGCTACTTTTCTAAGTGAAATGTATGTTTTCCTGTAGTTTGCATCTCAAAGACAAGGATACAGTACAACAAGGAACCTTAATCATTTATCTCATTGTTTTGCACTCTGTAAATTTGGCACTTGCGACATCGCCTGCAAAAATATAACATTCTGCAATTAAATTATAATAAAATAAAATATGATATATTAAATTATACTGAAATAAATTAACAATCGATTTTTTATATTGCTTAATCCTTAAACATAGCAACTCATAACTTAGAGTGTACTTACTGTAGTTCGTTTTTTAAATTCTGTAATGTGACATAACATGTTTTGCGAGTTAATTGAATTTAAAAAATAATGATTTACACTAAATGAAATTAAGCATAAAAATGTAGAAGCTTTCTATTGTATAATCTTTCTAAAAAAAATTTAACGCTACGAAGGAGAAGGCTGAACTAGATAAATAAAATAGTGAATGTCGTGGGCCAAATGTTGTTTTTAATTTGTATCACAAATCTCCCTATTAAAACAAACTGCACTAGAATACTAGAAAAATTAATGTGGCAACATTATTTTCAAGCTCAACATTAGTAAATGTCAATTGAATTTTGGCGCCATCTTTGTATGTCATGTAGTGGTTTTTTATATTTTAGTCATAATCTTGTATTATATGACTGTATTTTGTGAAATTGATGGCATTTGACGTAATATAGTTCGGTTATTGTGCATAGGTGAAGTGTATGGGAAATAATACTTTTTTTTAATATAACATTGTAACCCTACCCCGGTAGTATAAATTAGTGAAGCCAAAAAAGGCGCGAGCGCATCCGATGCGCGTGCACGCGTCCCTCCCACTCCCCGCGTTCATTCAATTTGCATTTAAACTCCCTGATTATAACATGTAAGGAAAGAAAATCGCTTTCGAATGATCGTATTTTAATTAATCATTCGATTTACAGCAGTTATCATTAATTTTCGTGTTTGTTATATTCTCTTAGATTTCAGTGTCGTCTCTGTATTATTTAAAAAAAAAACGTGTTGAACAGCTATTTAAAATAACTCGT
>MU161332.1:3272-13461 GCA_015888305.1 Antheraea pernyi | reverse complement strand
CATCAAATATTTAGCCGTCGATTTTAAATCAGATTTATTAACATTCGCCTATGTTTAAAATAGAATTTGCCGCATAATTTGCGTACAAAGTCGACTTTATTATTAATTTTTTCATTATAGTTAATTAAGTTTAAAAAAGACAGTACATAAAATTACCATTACTTAAATAAATTCGTCTTTTCACATCGATGATTGCTTATGAATACTTATACTATAGTATCAGGTTATAATGATTTTCCGTGAAGTATTTGTTTTTTTTAATATAACATTGTAACCCTACCCCGGTAGTATAAATTAGTGAAGCCAAAAAAGGCGCGAGCGCATCCGATGCGCGTGCACGCGTCCCTCCCACTCCCCGCGTTCATTCAATTTGCATTTAAACTCCCTGATTATAACATGTAAGGAAAGAAAATCGCTTTCGAATGATCGTATTTTAATTAATCATTCGATTTACAGCAGTTATCATTAATTTTCGTGTTTGTTATATTCTCTTAGATTTCAGTGTCGTCTCTGTATTATTTAAAAAAAAAACGTGTTGAACAGTTATTTAAAATAACTCGTATTAACAAGGTTTTAAATTTTAAACACTGTTTAGTAAAACTCGTTGTTTGCACTCTTGCAATAATTAAGGAGACGAATAGAAAAGCATTAATATTGATAAACTCTGATATATATTTTGTCGATAAATTAACTAAAACGTGATAATATTGCTACGGTCTGTTGTTAAGCGTGTGGTACCAATTAAATACAGTCATAGCCTCGAGCAATAATTAATAACTCTCATAATTATAAAATCGAGCCAAATTATCAAAATTAAAAATAACGACTTTGTTAAAGATGAGCATTTAACATAATTATCATATATCTAACTAAGTCTGTAGATGGTAGTGATACTTGAATCCTGTTACTATTAAAAACGGGAAAGTCTTATATTAAGTTTTCGAGTGTTTGTGACTTTTTACACAAAAACTTAGATACGGATTGTGATTAAAGTTTACAGAAATAATGCATAGAATATACAGCAAAACAACGCGTTGGCTACTGTCTATAAATATATGGTGTAAATGGGCCCAATAGAATGATAGCTATCTAAGAAGTTGGAACATTTATTACTATTTCCGATCTATCTCTCGCCTATGTTTAAAATATAATTTGCCGCATAATTTGCGTACAAAGTCGACTATAGCGTTACAATATATCTTTGTTTATTATTAATTTTTTCATTATAGTTAATTAAGTTTAAAAAAGACAGTACATAAAATTACCATTACTTAAATAAATTCGTCTTTTCACATCGATGATTGCTTATGAATACTTATACTATAGTATCAGGTTATAATGATTTTCCGTGAAGTATTTGTTTTTTTTAATATAACATTGTAACCCTACCCCGGTAGTATAAATTAGTGAAGCCAAAAAAGGCGCGAGCGCATCCGATGCGCGTGCACGCGTCCCTCCCACTCCCCGCGTTCATTCAATTTGCATTTAAACTCCCTGATTATAACATGTAAGGAAAGAAAATCGCTTTCGAATGATCGTATTTTAATTAATCATTCGATTTACAGCAGTTATCATTAATTTTCGTGTTTGTTATATTCTCTTAGATTTCAGTGTCGTCTCTGTATTATTTAAAAAAAAAACGTGTTGAACAGTTATTTAAAATAACACGTATTAACAAGGTTTTAAATTTTAAACACTGTTTAGTAAAACTCGTTGTTTGCACTCTTGCAATAATTAAGGAGACGAATAGAAAAGCATTAATATTGATAAACCCTGATATTTATTTTGTCGATAAATTAACTAATCCGTGATAATATTTCTACGGTCTCTTGTTAAGCGTGTGGTACCAATTAAATACAGTCATAGCCTCGAGCAATAATTAATAACTCTCATAATTATAAAATCGAGCCAAATTATCAAAATTAAAAATAACGACTTTGTTAAAGATGAGCAATTAACATAATTATCATATATCTAACTAAGTCTGTAGACGGCAATGGCACTTGAATCCTGTTACTATTAAAAACGAGAAAGTCTTATGTTAAGCTTTCGACTGTTTCTGACTTTTTCACACAAAAACTACTTAGATAACGGATTGTGATGAAAGTTTACAGAAATATAGTATAAAATATACAGCAAAACAACGCGTTGGCTACTGTCTATAAATATATGGTGTAAATGGGTCCAATAGAATGATAGCTATCTAAGAAGTTGGAACATTTATTACTATTTCCGATCTATCTCAGGGTGAGCTTCATAAACCGTTACATATAGATATTTATTATATATTAGTGGGCGCCCAGAGGTCGACATTCGACCATAGTTCATTGATTATTTTAAGTTTGAATTTTATTAGGGTTAATATCATTGTTGAATGTAGAACGAAAAAAGGTAATTGAACGTAAGAGTAAAATAATACATACAGTCGAGCATAGCAACCTCCTTCACAACCTTTTTTGAAGTCCTTTATTGACAGATGTCAAAATGTCTTTCTTATTTACATGTGTGTATATGTTGTGTAAAATTGAAGCAGTAGTGTGAGTAATGCATATTTTAATTAATTTAATGTACTTCTAATGCATTTTATATAAAATAGCTTTCTGCACTTCTCCTCCATATAAACTTTAACTATGTCAAATTTCACGTTCATCCGTTCGCCCAATTCCGTTAAAAAGGATACAAAGTTTAGGCTTCACGTATATGATGATATAGATATATATTATAATGGTGTCATCATTTTTAAATATATAATAGCAGTCGAAGACGCGGGCGGTCGCTAGTATTTTATAATGGTTAACGTCTTCATAACTACGTAAGTAAATAAAAGAATTATGTAAATTGTTTGTTTTACTTTTATAGAAAATCGCACACACACTAACAGTAGTACTTTGGTTGTTGGAAGTTATATTCAAAATGTGACTACTGAAAATATAACTTCTTATTTATAATTTCAAACTCCATTTTGTTGTTGACGATCTTAAAACGTTTTTGTCTCGTTGCATCGCTTATAGTGCGGTTACGTCGACTATACGTAAAATATCGAGTTCCCCTTACAGGGGTTTTTTAGGGTTCCTTAGTAACCAAAGGCGAAACTTTTATGTTAATGTTAGACAACAGTTGTCAGAAAAACAAACAGAACAATACCGTGTGTATCCTCTATGACTCTTCAAAATACGATGAATCGTCAAACTAAACTCTTTTGCTAGAAAAAAGTGTCAGTTTTTATTATATTCTTTACTAAAAACATTGTATGAACTAGATTTTATTCACATGTAACTGGCAAGTCAGTGAAGTAATCATTGTGTATTAAGAAAGTTTATTTCAGTTCCAAAATTTGAGCCGGTTTTTCGACAGGTAAATTGAATTACTGTTTAATGTACATTTTGCCACTAATTGGTTCAAGTTTTTGCCGACACTCTACATATAATATAATTTGTTAAAAAAATTGTTGTTTCAGTTTAAGTTTTAAATATCGATAACATTGTATTTCAATGATGTATTGTTTCTTGATATTTTAAGCTTTCTATATAAATATTATATTAATATTACTACACCATCTCCTACTGCTTCTGGTGACTCTAAAAAAAAACAATGTGTGTCATAAAGACACACAATAGAAGTGAAACTTTTTTATTACATGAAAAACATTTTAATTACAAAATACAACAAAATCGAATACCACGCGGTGTTCTCAGGCGGTCACCCAACTAAGTATTGACCCGCGCCTGATGTTACTTAACTTCGGCGATCGGACGAGAACCGGTGTTTTCAACACTCTTCCCGACACAGTGTTTACTCCCACCACTTTTTGTCACACAAAAAGGTTGCCGATCAGAATTTCGAAACCCTCCCATAAAAAGTTTTACTTCACAGATATTCTTTAAAATATACTGGACCCTTGTTAGTGAAACCTTTAAAACTTAGCACTGATTTATTTTAATTTAGCTCTGTTGCGGTCTCCGGAGGAAGTTTCATATGGCTGTCGAACCTTTTGCAATATAACGTCGGTTCTGCGGTTTTCGATATCGCCGCCTGTTCTCATGTCGTTAGCTTTTTACCAACTTTCGCCTTTTTGTTTCGACCTCTTCCTTTTGTGGTGATCATCCACATGTGGCTTCTCTGATGTGTGATGATATGGTCTAATGTCGTTTTTTGTCAATCATCTGTAATCGTAAGTGCCGAGGAACGGTGATAGGTCAGTGTCAGTGTCAATTACATTTTTTGTTCAAGTCTGATCCCATCAATATATGATTTTAGTAATTATACTTAGAGAAAGTAACATTTTTAGAAAATTTCACAAAAGTGGTCGATACGAGGTCGAAAAAAAAAGTGGAACCGTTCGGCACCACACTGATTTACATGAGTTTGAACAGTGTATCCGAGTTTTCGCTAAAAGTAAACATGGTGAAACTATTGCAACTATTATTATATAATACTCACAGCTAGCATGCGTACGTGTTTCATAAAGTCACTAGCTAGCAATGTTTTCCGATAGTGGCCCGTTACAACTGTAACAATTTTTTTTTTGGAACTGACTACTTTATTAACCATGCAAGGTCTTAACAGCTTCCCCGTCTACTAAGGTGAGCGCTTAAGGCACTCAGCCGATTTTATTTTGACAACTAGCTCAAGGGTGCACGGCATACCTCGGCTTTGGCTGTTGCCTGATACATGCAATTCGCGACCTATCTGTAACAAGGAATCCTCACGAGATTTAGTTAACATTGTCTATTGACGTCAAACAGACAGACAGGGGCAACCCCCTGTGATAGTTCTACAAGCTTGTCCAGCTAAAACGGAGAAGGGAAGTACTGAAAACTAACCACAAAATTAAAAAATTAAATATATCGTTCGCCATCAGAATATTTGGCAATTTAGCACCCAAAGAACCATTCTCCCGGTAATGAACAAACAAATGCACATTTTGGGCTGATGACTCCTATCAACGAGATATCCAGTGTCTTATGACACGCATAAATGAGCAGAAAGTAAGCATTAAGATATTTATTAGAAGTCGTATTATCTTCTCTAATCTATTGCGATATTGAAATCCGATATATCAAATCGGCTTGATTTAAATTGCTTCCGTCGAAACCTTCGATTGAAATATATTTATTAACGTCAACTTGAGAGACACTGAAGTTTAGTTATAGTAGTTAATGTATTTTGCGAACTACCCTGAAATAATCAATCTTCACGTCATGATGAATGGTAATCGTTCTAAAGTTCGTAGTTCAAACAGGGTCGTAATGAAGTAAAGTCCGGGGCCCCTGGGACTCTGGGTATATCAGTTTTCCGCTAAGACAGCATGTATTGTGCAGTAAAACAATAAACATATATATATAATAACATATTGAGATAGCATCAATATTTGACTTAGTATATTATTTATATTCTGGACTAGCTGTACCCGCGACTCCGTCTGCGTGGAACTTAATGTAAAAAATCAGTGACTAATAAAATCACCTAAATGTATTAAATCCATTTACTTATCTACTTTTCTCTCGTACTTAAGTCGCGTCTACATTAAAATTACAATAACTTTTGGTAGAGTGAACCGTTTTTAATGAAACAAACACTTAGTTATTCTTGAGGATACGCTTTGTGATTTTCTTGGTGAGGTTTTATCGTGAACTCAGTACTTTAACAGTGATGCGTGTTCATACAAACACACAGAAAAACAGATAGGCAGACAGACATTTCTGTAAATGATTGATTACTTATTCCTAGACACCTGCAACAATTGTTTTCACGAAAATTGAAAAGGAACATATGCCTTTTATTTACATTTTTATTATTTGTATAGGTGTATAGAAGATGTGCAGAAACAATTTTTACAATATTCTGATTTAGGGTTAAATATTTTGTTCGACTAAATCTAAATAATATATGTTCAGAACATTAAATTCTAAACAGCAGTATAATCACCTTAATCACATCAAACCATAATTAACGCACTTCAGCATCATAGGCCTCTTTCCAAAGGAGGGTATGGGCATAATCATCACGCCAGCCCCATGACATATTAGTGATTTTAAACTCGGAAAACTACACAGTTATATTTTCCTAATATACAGCGGGTACTATAATAACATTCATTACTCAAGTATGTAAACAAGTAAATGTATGCGACAAAATCGAAAAAATTCTTGGTACTGCGGTCAAACCAGTCGACCATTATAACATTAATTTTATGATTTGTCGATTTGTTCAGGTGGGGTCTTTAGGATCACAGTTCTCCTTTTAAGTTCGCTCCTGTAAAGTTGTCAGTGCGTGAGGTAGACGCGTGCGCAGCGGTCACGCGTTGCTCCCGCACCGACGCGACGCGGACGGCGCTCTTCGTAAACTATTGTATCGTTTGTTTGTTTCTATTGCATAACATCCGAATGACTATGCACTTGCGGTCAATTCCATCGAAATGCGACCGCAAGAATTTTGTTAACGCTGTTGTGTAAACATTGTAACTGAACATTTTAATAATATAGGATTTCAACAAAGAATTTGATTATAATGTCAAAACGAACTAACTATACGCTGAAGATTCAAATGATTTTGTAGGAAAATCAAATCACAAATCCTTTATTCAATTTAGGTCTCAAGAATCCACTAATGAACGTTAAATTTACCACCAGTTGGGAAAACAAACAAGTCACCGAGAAGTACCGACAAGGAACTCTAAAATACATTACACGTTACAATCGTTTTTAGTGGTTGCACAGAGAGATATCAATTCCAGACAACACCATCGTTTATATACTGATCCACTCTATAATAGCCTTTTGACACCAAAACCCTCTTGACATGGCGCTTAAACTCACAGTCCAGCAAATCACTAATACACTTTGGGATTTTGTTGTAAAACCTAACACAATTATCTAAAAAACTATTACTGGTTTTACTGAGTCTGATACATGGGACGACCAGCTTGTCACCGTTTCGAGTATTTAGATATTGAATTCTGATATTCTTGTATAATTTATTATAAATACAGTAGTAAGAGAGAATACTGACATTCTCTGACATTCAACGTAAATAGCACTTGATATTACAATTTCTTACATACGAGTGTAATGTAAAAAGGGGCCGTTCGAGTATTACGTAAGCAGATTTTTTGTAATTTCTAACCACCCCCTCCCGCTAGTCAGCAAAAGTAAACAATGCTCTTAACATGCTTACGTAAACATTTATCTAAATCTGTACCGGTTTAATAGAGAACTATTGCTGACGCAATCACTAGCCGGACCCCCATCCCCTATGTCATCAAAGATTAGCAAATCAAGGACCCCCATCCCACCCCCCATCAGTGCTTACGTAATACTTGAATGGCCCTAAATATCTATTTTGCAATTTGAGGCCTTTCCAATAATAAAAGTTCAATTTATCAAAGAAATACATCGTGCTGGGCATCAAAAAATTTAAATTAGTACAGTACGCGAATTCCCAAAAATTCGTTGGTACATGCCGGAATAGGCACCTGCGGACATCGGGTTGATACTTTGCCGTTCTAACCTCTAGACCACCACGAACTTAGAAAATCAGCCAAGAGGTTAATGCTCATCTCAGACAACCTATATAAAGTCTCTGGCGAACCGTAAAGGAGCTAAATAGAATAGAAAATAAATAGTATAAATGCCTTTACTAGGTCTCTCAGTTATTCCAACCTATGATATAATAGCATCGTGGATACGTTTACGCACGCATATATCTTTCAACACGACTTCCCTATCTTTGAAACCTTGACACATCGTGTTTCAAATGTCGCCGTTAATGATAATAATAATAGTTGTACGTTTATGTCTGTCTGTGTGTTTGGTAAACGCACGATTCCGATGTCAAATGTCATGAACAACTTGTATATTTATGTTGGTGCTTTGTAATTTAATTAGGAATTCTTTAGGACGATCCATGGACCTCGTCATGTAATAAACGAATCATAATTATTCTCCCGGATATGTACACGAGTTCTACTTCTACCTCAAATGAAGCCGTGCATTAATCCCTAAAACTATAAATAAATACCTAAGCTTTTTTGTAGAGCGTTCAGTTTTCTATAAAAATATGTGTGTGTCTCATTGCTATAAATAAGCAAATTCGTTGAAAGAAAGGATATTTTTTTAATAAAAAAATTTCAAAACACCTTAAAGGTAAGGTTTATTACGAATATTAAGGGAGTTTTTTTATGTGACAATTTTTTAGACGATAAGTTTAGTGGCTGTTACATGAAAAATAATCAACTTGGTAAATAACGGACACCCTAATATATGTAAAGGATTATTTTCGATCACCGAAATAAAATAATTATTCAAGCGATACATATATATTCTGACTGCGTCAAATGATATTTTATCAAAAATAAGTCTCTAATAGCTTCTTTTTTTTCGAACTGACTACGCTATTGATCAAGCAAGGTCTTAAAAGCTTCACCGGACTACTAAGACGAGCGCTTAAGGCACTCAGCCGATTTTATTTTGACAACTAGCTCAAGGGTGCACGGCACACCTCGGCTTTGGCTGTTGCCTGATACATGCAATTCGCGACCTATCTGAGCTAGCCTAAGCTAAGCTAACTATTCATACATATATGAGTTGTTGAAACATATATGTGTACCAAGCATACATGCCTCAACCACTCTTATATATATTTCGTATCGGATAATAATCTCTAATAGCAGTTAAGTTCTATTCTTCCAATAAAAGTCGAGTCAAAATCCATTCATAGAAAACAGACTTCAAATTCATTTATACAAAAAATATAAGAAAACTTAAAACCGGTTTCATGATTCAACCAATAACGGATGTTTTAAAATTGGTCTAAGTTAATTTTACGACAATATTGTTCCCATTATATATGTGTTCCAGTTTCGATAAAACGAAATAATTGACCGAGTCTTTTTTATCCTTATAATTTAGAATAGATTCTGAAAGATTTATACAGTACTAGCTTCTCGGGACTAGTACATTTTTTCTTGATGAAGCGTAATAATTATATGATGATGATAATGATGAAAGTGTTAACGTACAAAGTTACTTACGCATTTATCATCATCATCCTAGACCCACTGCAGGGTCATAGGCCTCTTCCCGAAGGAAGGTATGGGCGTAATCACCACGCTAGCCTATGACGTATATGAGAAATCCATAGTTCTATATTGTTCCCACATGTAATAAGTAAGAAGTACTGCAAGGTAATTTCTCAGATTCAGGTTTCCTCACGATGCTTTCCTTCCTTCAGCCGATAGTGTTCCCAATTGAAATCTGTACGCGATACCATTGTACGCGAATTCTGAAAAATTCGTTGGTACATGTCGGGGTTCGAACTAACCACTAGACTAGACCACCACGACTTGTAACAAACAATGATTAGGATTAATAAAATAAAATAGCGTCTAAATAAACGATTATTTTAGTTATGTTCAGCGACATCTAACGCTTACCCTAAAACGAAATAAAATACGGCGTTATTATATTTCTGAACTACCAAAATCAATTTCATACGTAACTAATCTTAACTACAAATTACCGCAGTAAAGGAAACGCATCCATCTCCCACTTTTATTCGGGCCTCCCGTAATGAAGCCACGGTTTCGGGCCACACGACCTCCCTCAGATACTATCTAATGGACATTCCACACAGTCGTTCCCGATTCGGGATCATTTTTTACGCCGCCACGGTCACGGCAATTAGGACCAAGGGTTGACATGGCCCGATTCAAGAATAGATAATAATAAACACGCTGGAATTTAAAATGGATTTTATCGCTTTTGTTTAAGTCACTCTTACCGAACCGTTTTTATAAATATTTAAAAATTATTAATCCTCTTGTAAGATTTTAAATAGTTTTGTTTTGTGGAGTATTATTGGGGTGCTTTTCTTTTAAATTAACTATGCCTCTCTGTTATACACTTCGCATGGTAATTGCTTGCCTCGTAAATGTCATAGCGTGATGTACTATAACTGCACTGAATAAAAGCCTCTATAAAAACAACAGAATGTATTTATTAACATTCATACTACATTTAACCATGAACCATGTAACTAGAAAAGTGTTGAGTATGATCGTGGACGGATATACGAGTAGAGGAAGACCGAAAAAGGTATGGATGGACTGCGTGAAAAATGATATGTGCGTAAAAGGTGTGAATACTGAGATGACATTTGACAGGAGAGAGTGGAAAAAGAAAACATGTTG
>MU161331.1:29973-45649 GCA_015888305.1 Antheraea pernyi | reverse complement strand
GCACTGCTTAGTAAACCTCGTGTTAGGCAGATGTTAATTTTTGGTTTCTGTAATAAGATCGTTATCTTTTAAGTCTATCCTTTGTAATGGATGAAATAGAATAACCGTGCTGATTGTGTAAGCTATATGAAGCTCGGTGGTAGGGTTTTTCCTTAGTTCGCCTGGTTAGCTACCACGCTCAAATTGAAAAGCTTTCGCCAAGCACCTGTTGCTATGTTCAGACAATTGTACATGAGAGCCAGTCCCCTTTAGGTTTGGTGTGTTTACCATCCTAGACCACATAGTCATTTGTAGTCCGGTGAAGCTGTTAAGACCTTGCTAGGTCAATAGCGTAGTCAGTTCGAAAAAAAAAAGCTAAAACCAAATCGGTGTTATTACAAAAAAAGTTAAGTACGTATTGAATAGTTGCTTTAAAAAGGGCTCGTGTTAAATGCACCGCGCTCGATGAATATTCGCCATCTTGCTATTTTCTCTCGCTTTGGTTACGCTAGGTCGTATGGCACCACCCCTGCGTGGCATCACAATGGCTGGTGGTCGGTTCAAGTCAGGCTCTCCCCCGAGGGCCTGACAGTCCATGATGGATTTTCTCTCCACGAAAAAAAAAAAAAAAAAAGGTTAGACTTGCGGAAAAGGAAAACGCGAACTTGTCTCAGGCGAGCGCGGTGTATGTAATACGGAACCTTTTTGAAGCGAGTGTTCAATACGTATTTAACCCTTTTTGTAATAACTCCGATTAAGTATAAAAAAGGAGTTTTTGGCGGGATTTTAGTCTGTTATGTAGTGGATTTTATATTTTATTCTTATATTATAATCTTGTGTTACTTGACTCTATATTGTGTAAAATTGGTGGGTGTTTTATGTAATACAGTTTGTTTATTGTGCATAAGCGAAGTGAATGGAAAGTAATACCACGGACCATGAATTCTGAGATGCCACAAAAACTCCATGGAAAGTTCTAACAAGATGGTGGTCTAACAAGATGGCCACCATCTTGTTAGTTCATGGAAATGATATCAAGAAACTTGTAATATCGATACTCACTTGACAATGGCAGTAATAGTCTACTAGAAGACTGGTTGACAAAAATAAAGTAAAAAAAATACTATAAAAAAAGAATATCGTAAATATTTGACAAAAACTGATTACGTGTAATATAAGGAGTGATTAGAATACATTAAAACTAATTTTAAAGGTTTTGTTTGATAATTGAAATTGTCAAAACTATTACATGGATTTTCATAAGGTTTTATAAGTAACATGAACGTATCTTATGCACAATTGGTTTACGAAATACGGATAACTTAATTTCAGATTTTCGAAGTATGAACTATCAGCTTAGTAGAGTCCCTAGAAAAAACAAAAGATGGCGGCGCATCATTAATTAACTTCCAGCTGCTAAATATGTTGAGCTATAGTGTCAATGGCTCTTATGCATGGCCATCAATCCGTGGCTCTCTCCCATGTTAGTACAGCAATCAGTCTCTTTATACAATATCAAGGTTTTATAGCAAGGTACTAATAAGCGTACAATGTATCGTATCGTATCTATAATAAGGGTTAACCGATTTTCTACCTAATGTACGAGTACTATTGGTTATATTTAACTGTTATTAAGTATTTATATTGTGACTATTCGACACCTAAAAACTTCGTTCTCATGAAAATGTTTTTTCTTGTTTCAAGGAAAAGGTATTCAATTTTAATATTTTAATAATACTGGTTAACTCCTCTATCTGCCCATAAATATCTCGTTAAAATTAGTTCAGTCCTTTAAGAGCTCGGACAACTAATAGACGCATACATTACATTTACAGGTATAGATTAATTAGGAACGCAATTATTATAACAAAGAAATGAAACTACGTTTGCTTCATAGATATTATAACGAGATATATTTTAATTATAATATCATTGGTTTGCTTATATTTTATTGTTATTGTGATTAGCTATGATTACAAATGAAAATAGTAAAGTTCTTTTAATCTCACAAAGATCGCATATTGCATAAAACATATCAAGAAATGTAAAAATATATTACAAAATGTAATGAAAAAACATTCGATGTTATTACAAAAATGTTAAATACATATTGAATGCTTGCTTTAAAAAGGTTTCGAATTAAATGCACTGCGCTCGCCCGTGGCAAGTTCGCGTTATCCTTTTTCGCAAGTATAACCTAACGTATCCAAAGCGAGACAAAAAAGCAAGATGGCGAACATTCAGCGACCGCGGTGCATTTAATACGAAACCTTTTAAAACAAGTATTCAATACGTATTTAACTTTTTTATAATAACACCGATTATGTTTTGAACACAAAACTTTTCTTCACAATACAAATGCTGAATATCCAAATAGATGAAAGCTAAATATGAAATACTATGTTGTAATATAGTAATTACATACATATAGTAAATTATATATAGTATAGTAGATTACATATAAAATATACATAGTTGATTCCATAAACTTTAATATTGAAAAACTTTATATTAAAATTGAAATTACATCCCATAACCAACAAAATAACGTATGTCATATACAGCGAATGCCAAAAGATTTTGTTAATGAAATTCTGATGATCAAACCAGTTCTAGTGTAATAAACCTATTTAGCCCGCGTCCGTTGTCAAGAACGACAAAGCCAAGGTCTTCATACGATCAGCTGTTTATTTGCCGAACACGACAATCAAGGTTAAATCATCTCTCATGAGACACTATTGGCAGAAATACACCCGAGATGCTTTTAGCGAATAGATCTTGATAATCATAGTAATTAAATGAAATGTTTTGATTAAGGTATTACCTAGTGTATATTGTAGAAATGGAATATGTACGATTAAATAATAGCTAGTTACTAGGAAAAGATTTATTGAATTTTCATAATTCAATATCAAATTAAGTATAGTAGAACCAGTACGAACGAATATTAACATAATAAAATATAAAATCGAATTTTTAATTTAACATTAAATTTATTCGTAGATATTATGGTATCGTTTGATACACGTCACCAAGACTCGTACCTGTGGACATATTATAATCGATAATCCGTTGATATGAAACATTACACCATTACGAATTTATATTTTACTAATGACTATAATCGAATGCGTTCTTTTTATGGCCTCATAAGTATTTGAATTATATAGATCGGTTATGACCAAAGTCATAGAAGCTACTTTAGAATTCTTTCATAAAAAAACTTTTAATTTTAAATTTAGATATCGTCCCAGATATCTATTGAAATAATATCCTGTAAAGTCTAAAGGATAATATTCGTGTCCATTAAATGGCTAATGTAACAAAAGTGTTCATTAGATAAGAATTTACAGTATGTTTGTCAAAATAATATTGAAAATAACCAATGATTTCAAATAATATGTAAAAGATAATATTTGACTACAGTCTCCGACCTGTTTACTAAAATTCGAAGTTATTTCTATTGACGCGGTGTCTATTGGTATGCTACGAGTAAGTGCAGTTGTTTTGTCAATTAAGTCTAAAGAACTGTAACGAACCACCGGCGACAACTCAATCTAAAAGTTAGGAACCAAGCGGTAACAGACGCAGCGCCAGTCTTGACCTTAGAGCGCTCTGTGAAAAAATGTTTATTCCAACCGGCCGTTACCATGATTCATGGCGGATTCGCGTAACGCCTAGCTTTCGTCGGAACAAAAATGTACACTCGATAAATCACGCATCATAACAATTGGTGCGGGAGCGAAGTAAATTGCGAACGGAGAAAAAACTCTGGTTGGCCTTGTACCGACATACGCTCGGTTTAGGGTTGCCAGTGTTAGGAAATGTTTCCGGGTATGTGTAAACCAACGCCTAAGATTATATAGGGGACGCAAATGAGAAATCAGAATGAATATACCTAAAATTCAGTGCCAATATATTTTTATATACTAAAACCAGTTAACACCAACGAGTTTGTCTGTGTTATTTTTTAACAATATATTTAATAATAAAGAAGAACTATAAAAAGGATTGAAACCAAAAATATACTTTTCTCACAACATTTCTTTAGTCTTTTGTATTGCTTACAAAAATTGTAGTTTCTCAAAATTTTATGATATTTAAATGAATACATCGTGGTATTATTGTTTGGCCGATTGGCTAAGAAGTACATGTGAATTATTATCCCCTAGTTTGTGCGTGATGCACACATAAAGGCAGACCTATATCATTTTATTTATATAAACTTGAAAAACAATAGGTAATTATTAATTTTTCAATTAAACATTATAACTATTTTAATTATTATTACTATTGTAAATGACAAATATTTATGTTAATCCAGAGTTTCAAAACTAAGAAGTGATTTTATTAAATAGGAAACTATGTTTATAATCTACATGTCTTCACTAATGCAATGTGATTCCTGATTAGTTTATGTTAATAGTTCAAGGTTACCAATACGTCCGATCTAACTGAACACGACAACGAAACATGAATATAACGAGGCTGAATTATTCATTAGATTACTAGCTTTTGCACGTGATTTCACGCGACTTAATTTAAATTTGACCTATATACCACAGGAACACTACTTTTTTATAGATGAAAGAGTACCCTGAATAGTTTTTTGTACTAACTACATATTTTCTTGGTAATGACCAATTTTTGAAGTATATTTTCCAATAGCAAATTTCTCGTTGACAACCCTAATTAGTTTAGTCGAGTAACACCAATTGTTTGTTTACATTTAAAGGTTTTAAATGAGATGTAAAAATTTATTAGCCACTGATTTAAATAAGTCATGTTTTCTCGTCTGTCATGTATCTAGTGTATAATGATAACTTTTGTTGCTTCATATTTTAAATGTTCACAGGGTAAATAAAAACTTCTGTTACCATCATTATCTGTATATATACAGAGTGATCTCCTGACTGACAGAACATCGCACAAGCCAAAATACTCTTTGCTAATATTATAAATGCGAAAATGAGTCTGTTTGGCTTTTTTATTTACATGTGTGTATATGTTGTGTAAAATTGAAGCAGTAGTGTGAGTAATGCATATTTTAATTAATTTAATGTACTTCTAATGCATTTTATATAAAATAAATGGATTTCTGCACTTCTCCTCCATATAAACTTTAACTATGCCAAGTTTCACGTTCATCCGTTCGTGCAATTCCGTTAAAAAGGGATACAAAGATTAGGCTTCACGTATTAATATATAGATATATAATCACATTATTTATTCGTTAGACACGGCGATAGGCAATGTATAATATACAGGCTTGAAAATATACGAGAAACTGTTAATGTAAATATAAATATGAACATACATACATACATTTATTGAGAATAATAAAATACTTGATCCAAGTCTTCGTCACTTCATAATATGTCAAGCTCAACACGTGCCGTAATATTGCGCGAGACATTGAATATTAAGTCACCTGGAACCGAGGTGAGTCACTGTGACTGAAGAGTACTAGCATATATCAATAAAAACTATTTCCATACTACTTCTCTTATTATATGTATTATAAACGGGCGAAATAAAATAATTATTACACATTAAAATTACAGTATCGATTAACATATTTATTATATGACTATTTCCATCTCCCAGACGAGGCGATCTACTCTACTAGGAACATCATGTAATAGGTCGCTATTAAATGTCATCGTTCAAAATTAATCCAAGCAGACATCAACCAATGCTGCAGAGTTATAGAACGATGTTTGTAGCGTCAGTAAAAATAAATATTGTTTATTAAATACTTAACACGTAAGACAAAAAAAACATGGCGATAAATCATCATTCCATCAGCTTGTAAGAGAATTTTTGTACGGCCATAGACATCTTCCCAAAGGATGATATGGACATAATCGCCACGCCAGCCCATGGCTCATTATCCCAGTTCCACATTTTCTCAAATATGTATGTAATGTAATGAATGTTTTTCAAATACGTATATAGTATGAATGTACAAAATGAATCCCTTCACCGTGAGCCGATAATGTTACTAATTGAAATTAGTAAACGTACGTGTATTCTCAAAAATTCGTTGGTACAGGCTGACGTCGAACTTGGGGACATTTAATTAACAGTCCACTTCTCAAACTACTTAACCGATGGCTAAACAAGAAAATAATATATGTAATTCAATTCATCAATTGGTAATATTTTCATCAAACGATATATGGTGGTCCGGTGAAGCTGTTAAGACCTTGCCAGGTCAATAGTCTAGACAATTCGAAAAAAAAAAATACACATAATATAAACAATATTTATGTGTTATATATATATTTAAATAGAATTACCATAATTACTTTTAGAAATAATTAATTACATAATTATCAACCGGTTTAAATAACATTCGGTGTACAGATAAATTTATTATTATAGAGTCGATTATGATTACGATTATTTATAATTATTTGCCCATAAAGATTATTTTTTAGTAATTTAAACATTAAATACATACTATTAAAATTTATTTATTCATACCGATTTTAATAAAATTTCAACACCAGGAATATATTTAGTCGCAAAATGAATAATCTATCAATGAAAAGTGAGTGAATATAAAGTTAGGGAATGAAAATATTTACTACGAAATAATAATAATAAAGCAAAATATTAAAGCATGCGGATCCGCGGGCAGTGCTAGTCAATTACACGCTGATACGTTACTTCAATTCTAAATTAGGTAAATACAATTTTATAAAAGTGAATAATACTAAACTTTATATAAAAGTTGTGTTATAAACTTGCAATATCAAAAACAATCTAATAACAAATCAAATAAATTCATTCATCCGCAAATAATTATTATTAGTATGTACGCGTTATGTTTTCTTACATTTCTATTTGTGTGTTCCCTTGAGCAAGCCACTTCATTGATACTATATGCTGAATTTACGTTCATTACGATTTGGAATGCAGTGCTCAATCGAGTGTTTATGTTGTTGCTATCCTGTGCGGCTTATGTTATGCCCTAATTCTTACTTTAGCTTTTTTACTGGATATAAACTCTAATATACTTTATGCATAATATAAAATATTTCTAATAGGCGTTAGCTATCTTCATTAAAAATAAATATAAAGTCCCTGGCCATATTATTAGACGCACCATAAGATCTTATATAAAACGTTAATTATCAGGTGATACAGGTGTACAGATGTATTGTTTTTATGAGATACAATGTATATTAACTATATTATTAATAACGTAAGTATCTGTAAAACTAATAAAACATCGTCATTATAGACCAAATATGTATTTATTAACTCTCGAACAAAAATGAAGAAAATGTAATGAAAACTTAATATTTTGTTGAGAGCTATGAGAGCTTTAATTCTGCGCGGCATGCCATCAATGCAAGACTGTACTGTGTTCTGCATTTGAGGATGATGATTCCAAACATGAATAATATTTTCTAGAAGCAGAGTTTTGTTTGTAATCGCCCCACTTTAGTCACGTCTCTTTTCATGGATAAATTCATTCAAATTTCAATTCAATTCAATTCAAATTCATCTCTTGAATAAAAGTTCATTAAATAAATACTAGTCAACCTTTAAATATAACACAACTGTTTATAAACTTCGTCGAAAACAATTATTTTGAAAAAAAACAAACAACGGTGCGTCTAATAATGTGGCCAGGGACTGTATATACCCAAATGCGTAAGGTTTTTAGTTAAAATTCTTGTTAATGTAGCTAGAGAAATGGACAAGCATATTAATGTAACATATTAGGCTAAGCTATCCACACTCAAAAAAACTACATTTTACTAAATGTATATGAAAGTATATACCGTACTTATAACAAATAACCGCCTTTTTACATGTTATCCGTCTGTTTGTTCCGTATTATGTCGGAAATGTAACATATTAGGCTAAGCTATCCACACTCAAAAAAACTACATTTTACTAAATGTATATGAAAGTATATACCGTACTTATAAACAACCGCCTTTTGACTTGTTATCCGTCTGTTTGTTCCGTATAATATCGGAAAATTGTAGACCAATTGGACTATCAATAGCAGCTAGCCGATGTTATAAGTAGTAACAGGCTATTTTTATTTTAGAAAAAAAATGTTCTGCGCTAATATAATTTAAGATACAAAAATATATGAATTCGCAAGTGGCTGCTAATAAGGATTTAATATCCGTAATATTGCGCAGTATAAACTTATTGTTTAAATACCATTACATATACATAAACATATAAATGTATTTTCATTCTACATTCAACAATGATATTAACCCTAATAAAATACAAACTTAAAAAATCAATGAACTATGGTCAAATGTCGACCGCTGGGCGCCCACTAGTAAGTAATAATAGGCTATTTTTATTTTAGAAAAAAAAAGTTATTATGTGCAAATATAACTTAACAAAAACATATAAAGTCGCAAGCGGCTGCTAGTTAGGATCTAATATCTGTAATATCGCACAGAATAAACTTATTATTTAAATACCGAATTTATATACATATAAATGTTATCTAGAGACTCGTTTTATATCAAATAATAATAATTGATCTCTTCAGAGCACAATATACATGATGAATTGTTTCCAATAATCGCTATTATTAAATACCGAATTTATATACATATAAATGTTATCTAGAGACTCGTTTTATATCAAATAATAATAATTGATCTCTTCAGAGCACAATATACATGATGAATTGTTTCCAATAATCGCTATTATTCTTTGATTAATAGAGATATCCCGCTCTCAAACGCGGAACCACAAAGGACGGTTAGAACCGCAAACGGTCCGTCTGGCCGGTCCTCTCACACCGCGGCGTAAACACAGCTAACAATGCCCAGATGATGGACAGCGAAAATAGAACGTAAAGTAAACAATTCCCGACAAAGCGAGCGTTGCGAAGTCGACCGGTGAGATTAACCAACGCCGAACAAGCTTTTGATATCCTGTAACGTCATGCGGGCGAAACGTGTACCGAGCGATGTACGCCGCTCGGTTTGCTGCTCGCTGAGCGGCACAAACGTCCTCATGTTCGCGGTTACGTCGAATCGGGAATTTGACGTAACATTGAAATTATTCCACTACGATGAATACGGCATTTTTATGCATTCTTCTATAGTTACAGATAACATTATATGTGTCTATTATGATGTGTTCATTACGCAAAAACTACTATATAGATTTCGATGAAATTTTTAGTTCTACTCTTTAGACATTCAATTCTTACCCAAAAAGATATTATGATACCTTCATCTATACTCTATACCTATATCTGTTTGTTTGGTTGAACGCGCTTATCTCAGGAATTACTAGTCCGATTTGAAAAATTATTTCAACGTTAGATAGCTTATTTATATATTACGCTAAGACCAATAGGAGTGGAGCATTAATGAAGAATGTTTTAAAATCGAGATTTTATCTTTTTGAGAGCATTCGCTGTGTGTCGCTATTCCACGCGCACGAAGTCGCGGACAGAAGCTAATTTAATATAAATTTATTATAGTTTTAATAAACTACGATTTTTATAAGCACTTCGCGTTCAACGATGAATATTTTCTTATCGTGAAGAAGTGGGGCAAGCGGTATGGTAAGGCGCATGCGTAAGACAATATAGAATATGTCGCGTGTATATATAATAAAGAAATCGCCTAGAAATTAATTACTTCCTTAAAATATATTCACAGGTTTTAGATCTTTATAAAATTAATATGGATTTAAATATTTTTACACGGAAAATAAATAAATTAAATAAAAATGATAATAAAAACTATATTTACCAATTTTCGAAGAAAAAATCGGTTGGTTATCTTCGATGCGGAAGATGCGTGTAGTATATTTTGTCCTCCGTTATATTGTATATGTAAGTTAAAATATTATTCAAAATGTGTTTATCAAAAATACACAGTTTTTTAGTGTAGTTTTTGTAGTATAATATATATACGTCTAGAATATACTCGTATTGATTGAAATTTTATACTTATATTCTAATTACCCCCAGCGTAATGCGATGACGTTGCTCCATGTGTTTCTAATGCTATGACGGCTGCTGACGTCACTGACATCATAATTTAGACACAGTGAAATCAAAGTTCACTTTTAGACTTCAATATTAGAACATCGTTTCGGCCTTGTTAACTTTTAAATTCAGTAGATACTTACCACATAACTACAGAATTGGCAGTATGGATAATTCCTTCGCCTATGAACTATTTGAATAGGAAAAAAAAACTTTGAAAATGTTAGCTTTGATACTTACCACATAACTTCAGAATTTGCAGTATGGATTAATTCCTTCGCCTGTCCTATTGGACGAATATTATTACTACTACTTACCACGTTACCATGGCAACGTATATAATAATAACATAATCGTTCAAAAGCAAAAAAAGTGCCCGATTTTGAAACATTCTTCATTGGTGCTCTGCTTCTATTGGTCTTAGCGTGATGATATATAGTCTATAGCCTTTCTCGATAAATGAGCTATCTAAAACCGAAAGACTTTCTCAAATCGGACTGGTAGTTCCTGAGATCATAGCGTTCAACCAAACAAACAAACTCTTCAGCTTTATATATTAGTATAGATAATAATAACTGATCTCTTCAGAGCACAATATACATGATGAATTGTTTCCAATAATCGCTATTATTCCTCGTTTTATATCAAATAATAATAACTGATCTCTTCAGAGCACAATATACATGATGAATTGTTTCCAATAATCGCTATTATTCTTTGATTAATAGAGATATCCCACTCTCAAACGCGGAACCACAAAGGACGGTTAGAACCGCAAACGGTCCGTCTGGCCGGTCCTCTCACACCGCGGCGTAAACACAGCTAACAATGCCCAGATGATGGACAGCGAAAATAGAACGTAAAGTAAACAATTCCCGACAAAGCGAGCGTTGCGAAGTCGACCGGTGAGATTAACCAACGCCGAACAAGCTTTTGATATCCTGTAACGTCATGCGGGCGAAACGTGTACCGAGCGATGTACGCCGCTCGGTTTGCTGCTCGCTGAGCGGCACAAACGTCCTCATGTTCGCGGTTACGTCGAATCGGGAATTTGACGTAACATTGAAATTATTCCACTACGATGAATACGGCATTTTTATGCATTCTTCTATAGTTACAGATAACATTATATGTGTCTATTATGATGTGTTCATTACGCAAAAACTACTATATAGATTTCGATGAAATTTTTAGTTCTACTCTTTAGACATTCAATTCTTACCCAAAAAGATATTATGATACCTTCATCTATACTCTATACCTATATCTGTTTGTTTGGTTGAACGCGCTTATCTCAGGAATTACTAGTCCGATTTGAAAAATTATTTCAACGTTAGATAGCTTATTTATATATTACGCTAAGACCAATAGGAGTGGAGCATTAATGAAGAATGTTTTAAAATCGAGATTTTATCTTTTTGAGAGCATTCGCTGTGTGTCGCTATTCCACGCGCACGAAGTCGCGGACAGAAGCTAATTTAATATAAATTTATTATAGTTTTAATAAACTACGATTTTTATAAGCACTTCGCGTTCAACGATGAATATTTTCTTATCGTGAAGAAGTGGGGCAAGCGGTATGGTAAGGCGCATGCGTAAGACAATATAGAATATGTCGCGTGTATATATAATAAAGAAATCGCCTAGAAATTAATTACTTCCTTAAAATATATTCACAGGTTTTAGATCTTTATAAAATTAATATGGATTTAAATATTTTTACACGGAAAATAAATAAATTAAATAAAAATGATAATAAAAACTATATTTACCAATTTTCGAAGAAAAAATCGGTTGGTTATCTTCGATGCGGAAGATGCGTGTAGTATATTTTGTCCTCCGTTATATTGTATATGTAAGTTAAAATATTATTCAAAATGTGTTTATCAAAAATACACAGTTTTTTAGTGTAGTTTTTGTAGTATAATATATATACGTCTAGAATATACTCGTATTGATTGAAATTTTATACTTATATTCTAATTACCCCCAGCGTAATGCGATGACGTTGCTCCATGTGTTTCTAATGCTATGACGGCTGCTGACGTCACTGACATCATAATTTAGACACAGTGAAATCAAAGTTCACTTTTAGACTTCAATATTAGAACATCGTTTCGGCCTTGTTAACTTTTAAATTCAGTATGACAGAATACTCAAAGAAATGAAAAAGTCTAAATAAAAAGAAATTGGATTAAACTCGCGATAAGACTTCAAAGTAACTTGTAAATTTCATTTAAACTATGTGGTTCTGTTTTGTTTAAATAAATATTGGATAATAATATTATGAACGCTTTAATATCAAAAGCTTAATATCTTTAAAAAAGTAAATAAATATATTTATAATTAATCTGGTTTGGATTTAGTAAATTGATTTCCGGCACCGGCAGAAAAGAAAATTCCATACAAAAGTACAGTGATGAATAAATTTGAATAGTACAAAAACCAGCAAGTATAAATAAATAGGCCAGTTACGGTATGAACCTGCAAAAAAACTCTAAATAGGCTACATTATGTGAAATACTCTTTATTTATTTGAAGAAAGGTATAGCTGCAACCAACCAGTTTTAAATATGCTAAGTAAATAAGTTCAGTGATTTTACAATAAGCCTGGTGAATAAAAAATGCGACAATAGCATGATGACAAGTAACTTTCTAATATCTATTTAGCTACTACCAAGTTCAAGATCAAACAACCATCATAGATCAATTTTAATTTTTATTAACTAGTATTCTTAATATAGTTAGGAAATCATATTTTCAATGTCATTTTACAGCTGACAGGTAGGCCTTTTTAATTAAATTAAATTTTATGAATATTTTGGATTTACGTGAAAACCAGCTGCTTTATAAATTTATAGATTGACTAGTGGGCCCGGCGGACGTTACCCTGCCTTGATAATTTAAAAAATCCTAAAAGACTACCGCAGCGCCACCTACCGGGTCCAATTGTGAATCTAAACCGTTCTCGGATTCAATGGAACACGGACACAAAGTTTCATCAAAATCGGTTCAACCGTTTAGGAGGAGTTCAGTGACATACACACGCACAGAAGAAATTTGTATAGTTATAGAAATACTTCTAATACCACATGGAAAATAGAAATAATAAAGTTTAATGATATTTATCACGTGACAAGATATTTTTCATTTCATATGAGAAATAGCAGCGATGCATGAAATGTTCCGACATTGACTAAAGGTCAAACAAACTTACATAACCTGATGATTATTATTAACAGCTATATTATTATAAAAGACACTTGAAATAAATTGTTGTATCTATGTGAGTTTTATTCGTGGAAAATAATCTTCATGTCAGTTCAGTGTGTGCGTTAATGATTCTAAAATGCTTTACGAGACAGACCACACCACATGTAAATGAAGACTTATGTTTTACCAGCCTTTACGATAATAACAATTACGTGACGCGTGTTCACCAGGCCGCATAAGACCCAGTGCTTTCAGCTTTCTGATTGAGTCATGACTTATTAATGAAATCGGAGAGTGGAAAGATAAATCAATGCTACGAGTACACACGGCACGCGCGCTAACAAAATAGTTCACTTATCGATCATTCGGAAACCGAGGTTATTGGACAGTCGTTAGTCGTCATAGTTTCATTCGTCTCTGCTATTATTTGAGAATTATCAATACTCCGGTTCACATATTATTTGTTCATTACACATATTGACAATTACGTCGAATTTCAACAGATTTGTTTAAGAGAATTTATTCCAAATTCAGATTGAAACTTAGTTTTAGGTAAAGTGATATGTGAACGTGAGGATGGTTGAAAACTAAGTTGAAGCTCATTGTATAATAGATAGTTGGTGCCCGGGAGTTGTTCTCGAGGCAGGGTTTTTGGTACATCAATAATACTTCTAAATTAATTGTCGACTGTCTTTTTTTAATTTGTATCTTCTCATTACTACGAACCCTTTTACCGATTTTACATTACCACTGTCAAATTTTATGGTAAAAATCGTAATGATGTGTAGTAGAATAAATATATTCTATATGTTAATAATATATTTATAAATTTTGTAAAAAAGTATGTGTGTACTTATGTACACGCGTTAGAAGTTATACTTCTTTGACGTAACAAGATAAAAATCTTTTCAAAAAAATTTTCTTTCGACTTATTCTATCTACATCTGTAGAAAAAAACGACACTAACAGTAGAATAAAGGTATTTAATACATTGAAAGTTTTAATACAAAGAAATACAAGCAATCAGTAACACGACGAATCTTATGTGGATTTAATTGCATTTATCATTTCACACATTTATAAATAGCTTCCCGTGATACGTTTATGTCTTTATGAAAACATATATAAATGAGAAACTTTTTTCCATTACCTCAGATTTTTTCGACCATCTATCCCATGTCACATTACAACCGGCCGATCGTAATCTCACCAGAATGAAGTGACAATGTGGATGTAAGATGGTAACACGATCAGCATAGAATTGATCGTACATGATAATACATAAAATAACAAAACAACTATTTTCCCAACAAAACATCTATAAAATGAAGTCATTTTATGCATTAATATTTAACCGTCTAAATTCATAAACAGTGATTCTCAGAGTTATTTTTCGATGAAAGGTTCAGAAATTATGGCGACAATATATACACCACATTCACACTTAGGTTCGAAAGACACAAAGTGTCTTCACGAAATAACTAAAGTAGAAAACCAAACGACACATTTACGTCAGAATGCAGTATTCACTCGGGTATTTCTGTGTATTATTATCCACTGAGATTAAATTAACCAAAGTTTATATGATATTTATAAAGATAGAAGAACAATAGTTGCAACTCTAGACTCCCACGTGTATAACTACGAGTTTGAAAGAAAAAAACTACGTTTAACTGATGTTCATAACAAAAGATATTTAGATTTGCGTTTTATTCTTGTTTTACGCACATACGTTACTCTAAATTAAAATGTTTTTGTGCATATGTCAGAAATAAAATCAAGGATGAAAAAAATATTTTAGATATCCAATTTTAAGTAAACCGTACGAACACTTAGGCCGAGAGTTAATGCTGAATATAGCAAAGAAGCGCTCGGTCGCCAATTAGAGGGAATATGGGGTGCATTTTTTTTTTGAATTGACTATGCTATTGACCTAGCAAGGTCTTAACAGCTTCACCGGACTACTAAGGCGAGCGCTTAAGGCACTCAGCCGATTTTATTTGACAACTAGCTCAAGGGTGCACGCCACACCTCGGCTTGGGCTGTTGCCTGATACATGCCATTCGTGACCTATTTGAGCTAACCTAAGCTAAGCTAACTATTCATACATATATGAGTTGTTGAAACATTTATATGTGTACCAGGCATACATACCTCAGCAACTCTTATATATATTTCGTATCGGATAATTTTCTAAACTATTTCAGTTTGATAAGGGAAAAAATATAGGGTACACCATCCTCATCTGGTCAGTGAAACAATCGAATAACTTTGTCAATTCTCAACCGATCTTCGTGTTTGAACGCGTTTTAGAGACTTCTTGTAGGTGGTAAAGCCACGCTGAAGCTATTACTGGTTTCAGTATGAATGGGTCGGCTCGTCCGGAGTAGTACCATCCTCTCACAGAAAACCGACGTGAATTAACAGTGCTTGCATTGTTGCAATTCGTTCGGTCAGTGAGAGCGCCGGATAACCCACCTTCCC